>CAIGRP010009201.1:0-15739 GCA_903798385.1 Fraxinus cuspidata | reverse complement strand
CTGTGAAAGTTATTCTTTTGTTATGGATAATTCCTTTAATGGATTCTTACACACACACACACACACACACACACACACACACACACAAATACATATTATAGCATATCTTTAATTTTCTATGTAAATCTTACATAAAATTTTTGCAATAAAGAAATGATAAATCTTTTTTAGAAACAGTCCAATATCGAATAGTTAACCTGTGATAAAATTTTTGCACACTCTGCCATTGTAGATAATTCCCTTCTTTGCGATGCTGCATCAAATTTGTCCAACAATCTATTCTCCAGTTCTAGAAAGCCATTGAAAAATGAGTAATCTATCACTTATACAAAAAAGTGACAAATTAAACCTTATTCCAATATGTCATTTATCATCGATAAAAAAAAAAAATTTTACAGTTCAAAATCATTGAAAAAATGCAAAACAAAGGCCCTTGGTAAGCAGGAGCACATCTTGAAAGGATTTCCCTTTCCAACTGCATATCACCCAAAAATTTCATTTTGGACTCATTTATGCCGGGTATAATGCCTGACTTTTTAGATTTTTTAATGGAAAACTGCATCCAATAATTCATTTTGCATTCTAGAGAAAAACAGGAAAAAGGATATTCACATTTCCAAAGCCGATAAAGATACAAGAAAAATGGAAAAAACATACGAGGGAAGTGTCTGAAGTCCTGACAACATATTATTAAAGAGCACCACGTACAATGTGCAGCAATTGGCTTGAATAATGCATATTATATAAAACGGCACTCTGTGTCTTTAAGCCTAAAGCAGAAAAGAAAGGAGAACGTGATGTATCTTATTTCAAGATTTTTTCCTTCCACATGAAGTCGAACTTTTTATTTGTGTGCATGATCTATTATTCATTATCTTGGAAAGCAGGATTCAAGTATGGTGATCCTTCAAACATACAATAACCTGATTAAATTAGTAAGGCTCTACTCCATCCAATCATCTCTTTCTGCCATGTTGAAATCTAGAAATTTGATAATCAAATTATATATAAGAATACGATACATATATGTTTCTTCCTTTGACGTGACAAACAAATGAGCATTTTGTTTGGCTGTCAAGCAACAACTGAGATGCTGCAAAAGCTATGAATTCACCAAAATTGCATAGTTATTAATATCATGTCAATTTTAGTGGTTTGATAAGTCTAAGTCGGTTTTGTCAATTAGGTATTGACTCTGCTGGAAACTGATGTTTTATGCTAAATTTGTTGGATATATTATAACTTAAGTTTTTACATACGTGGTCCTACGTAAGTTATATTTGATATATAACACAACTTAACTCGGAAAAAGTGGGAGCCGGGATTCCTTGCATTTTGCTCATCCAACAACCAAGCCCCAGATAGGAATTTTTTTATCCATAATCAAATGATATCATCATCTAATTTGATTAAACTCGAGGGAAATGAATCAGACAAAATCAGGTTAACTTAAAGTGCAGAATTAAAAATTAGGATGATGGGATATCTGAAACAATACTTTTTGCTTATTATTGCACAGTCTCACAAACTAAATATTTCGTGATGGATATTATTAATTTATTTTTCTTACAATATGTTCAATGAGGACATTCATACATTTCTTTTTCCTCATTTTCTTTTTGACAAGTAGAGAATCTGCCCAGACTATATGATTCGTACTTCTTATATATAGAATACTATACATGACTTGATATTAACTATAAGAGAGGAGACTATACAACTCAACAGACATTTGAACAATGTGCAAATCCCATTTAAATAGAAATTCCAATGACAATTTCTGGCCTGAAGAACATTACTCGACTATAGTTTAAATTGACAGTGATGTGTTTTGGCCCAATTGAATCTATTTGATGGTATGAATTTGATTGAGCAATTCTCTTTTGGGAAAGAGAAGTGTTCAGTTTGCTCCTTGTGCAAGAAGACTGCTATACTTCCTTGAGAGTAGTCCACATATTTGTCAGCTCTTGAGGTTCCTACTAGTACTATCGACGGCATAAAAATAAGCAAACATACCGTTGCAATACTCTTGGAGGTTAGCAACAGCAACTTCCAATCCTCTGCTTGCAGTTGCATTCCCAACAACTGATGAGACAGCCATGCTTTGTCTTCCAACATCTTCCTCGGCAAATGATCCTAAAATCAAGCTTATTAGCAAATTATTTTAGCTATTAAGAAAGAACTAAACTTTCTCTGCAGCTCATCTTAAAAGGTGGTTACAGTCCAGGTTCATAATCCTCCATCCCCACAACTTTTCAAGAACAAAAATTTCTTTATCGTCGTCAAATTGATTATTTCACTTTCAACTTCAAGGATCAAGTCATTACTAATTGCATTGCAACACCACGAGTTATATATTCTGAGGAAATAGAAGCCGGGATATTATTGACAAGTTTCTCCTGATATGTCTTTTTGGGGCACTGGTTGACAATATGTTTGAATATGTCTGTCATTTAAGTTTGGACAAAAAAACGTTCATACACGTACATCAGCCCAATATGACATTTCAATCATTTTGGACAGTATTTAACTCCACGACATAGTTCAAAATTACAAGAAGATCACAAGGAAATTAGGAAATGTTTTAATCTTTAACCATATGGAAAAAAGGTGAGGGTAATTCTGAAATTAAAATTTTTCCATTGAATTGCATTGAGTTTCCAATTTCAATTACCGAAAAAACCAAGTTCTGAAACTTTTCTTATAAAAAATGTTTAAACAAACGCGTCTTCAACTGAAAATGGAATGGATCATAGTTCGAAAGAAAGATCTCAATCATTTCGTTTTAATAGAGCTCTTTTTCTGTTAATCCTAGAAAAAGACTTAATAACGTTTCTCAGAATAACCAGAGATTTATTTGAATATCTTAACAGTAAAGATCATAGGGAAGATAGAACAAAAACATTTCCTCACAAGGTTAGGTATCAACAAGCAAATAATGACACCTTTGAAGAGGATCTTTCAAGTTAAATATATTTTGAGTTCTGGCTAACAATATGGATAAGAAGTTGGACTATTTGGATCTGAAAGATCTGGTGAAAGTCATAGAGGTTCAAATAATTTAAGAAAGGGAAGACAAATATACAGTTTGGCATATGATTGTACAAGAAAATACAATTTGTTGGTCCAATCTTCCATTTAAGCTCTGCAACTGTACCCATTCTGGGTTTCAAGTAGTAATTTTTATCAATGATTGATCAAGTGGTGGAAATAAGAGAAAGTTTACTAGCCACTAAATCTGGTGCGCAATTACCACTCAAATATAATGGATTTCGTAAACATATCCTGTTCACTAATTCAAGAAGCATATAAATGGTATTAAAAAAAATCCTTGCAGTAGACTCATTTTGCTTACCCATTTTAAGACACAACGAAAACGAGAACAAAAACTTATAAAGATGACAACCCGTGGCTTCAATAAATATGTACTTCATTCACTAGTCCAGGAGCCAAAAACAGGTTACAAAACAAATAAAAAAAAAACTTGCAATGGCTTGTGTAAGAAGTATACAGTGGAGATAATATTTAACATTCCTGAGGTTAACTATATTAAAAAAAAAAAAAAAGGAAGAAAGAGAAGCTAAGCGGATCTTAATGAATATGCAATAATAAAATTGTATGTTTGTGCAATTTTTTTCAAAGCACAGCCATCTTACTCAATTTTTGTGCAATGGAAGCAGCCTCGGCAACGCGACTGTCGTCAGAGAACAAAGCCGAAAGTTCCATTAGGTCGCCCGGACTGCTATTGAATTCCATCAAGTACTGTGCAATGAGAACCAATGAAATAGTTTTGACAAAAAAGATAGGTAATCATCAGCTGAATGGATTAAAAGTTTAAAACTACCTTCATACGCCTATTTATCAAAATTTACCTTTATGAGGTCTATCGTTTGACTCGCAGTTTCCCGCTGAGCATCTGCACTCTGACAAATAAATGTGAAATAAATTAAAAAAAGTGATTGTATATCATCCAATTTGAGATATATTGAGTTTAAACTGGCAAACAAGAGTCAGGGATTAAGTGTTAGATGGCTTTATATGCAATTAAATTTTTTATAAGCACTATATGCGATAAAAACATAGTGAAAAGACAAGACGAAGCAAAAAAACAAGCAAGATGAGAGAGTCTTAGTGTCACATTTACAGTTTGCATACGACACACTATTTTCCTAAAGGCTTCTGAGGATTTGTTACATTAACCTTTTAGAAATTTTTAAGTTTTTGATTCAGAATCAGGTCTTAAGATGAACATAGCAACTTGTGGGGTAGTGTATATTAACGTTCACAAGATTTTTTTTAGGAATTGGGATCAAGATGGGGCAGCTTTATAGGGATTTGGCCTTTGAAATACTCAGGTTTTCCTTCGGAGCTAATCCTATGTCCATTGACTTTTGGTCCCATGTAATTAAGAGGGTTGAGAAAATGTTAGATAGTCTCAATCAGTATTGTCAGTATAGTTTTCCTATTCAAAATAGGATTAGGGGTTGGTGTATCTTGTATATATATCTCAATGACGTGGACAAATAATATACAATTCAGCCAATTTATCGATTCTCAATTTGGTAACCTTTAAGGATTCAGAGATCAAGTTTTTTATTTTTATTTTTATTTTTTTATTAGGGTTTGAAACTGCAAACCTTAGTGCAATTTTGAAAATTGCAAGACTGATTGGCTGGTGGGAAGGATGGGGGCTGTCTTGCAATTTTTCAAACAGAAAGAAGAATGGAGCTAACTAGTATGTGTGCTCTTAAGAGTTTGGAAATGTATATCGCTGGACAAAGAAGAAAGGTTATATCACAAGACGGAAGCCTACACCAGCCGAGATCTGGGCTATGATAAAAGGGAGGCTGAAGACGCATAAAGGATCTATGTAGATGTTTCTGACTCTTCATAGATTTATGATCAGATGAAGAAATCATTCCAATTGTGTCAAGGTGGTCGGCCTATTGCTGGTTACTAAAATGAACTGAAATCCAGATTTATGGAACTCGATTATCGGAGACCCAATGATATGACGTGCATGTGATTTTTAAAAGCAGAGTAAGCGTATTGTTGAGGATTGGGTTTATGTATTTCTGGCAGGTCTTAACCACAGCTTGATCAAGTTAGTAGTCATGTTCTGGCCACTTCTCCTTTAAGTATGAAATAGGCCTACTCACTATCCATCGTGAGGTGCATAGGCAGGTTACTATGGGGATAGAGATCTGCTCTAAGGCCTCAGCTTTAGTTATCCAGAAGAATAAGTCTCAGCTCCTTCAACACCTTCTGATAATACTCTCAAAAGGTTTTGCTGTCAAACCCTACCAGATTCTGATAATTTTATCGAGTCCTCTCCAGATTCTGACACTTCCATTGATGATACTACCGAGTCATCAAATGACTCTTCCACAATTGATAATGAGGTAAATGTTTCTCCTCTTAATTCTCACCTACAGGTTCTAACTATGCAGCTTCAGAATCTGCTGTCCTGGATCCACAGGGTAGGATATACCCTCTTCATGACCATGGGTTGGGTTTCTCAATATCTCCCACTAATATTGTCTATCTCATCTCTGATTACATTTATTATTATCTTTTATCTAAAACTCACCTAGCATTTGCCCTTCAGTTGTCTTCTGTATCTTTTCTAATCATTTCAGGAAGCTCTTGAAGCTTCTAAGTGGAGAGAAAGGTATTATGACATGCAAAACTGCAGTATCAGCCATTTGGAAAATTTTCAATTGGAAAGAAGTGCCTTCTTGAGTTTTAGCTTAGTGGACACACAATATCTCATCCTCCATAAATTCTAAACACAATTATTTGAAGAATAAATCTCACTTCTAACAATAACAAGAACAACAAAACAATCAGATGAATTAAGCATTAGACAAATTTTACCTGTAGATGATCTCCTATTTTAGCAGCAGTCTGACCAACACTTGATATCCGAGAATCCAACCTTGCAAAACTAGTAAACAAGCCATCGACACCTTTTTCCAGCTGCCCAATAAAGCACACGAAACATAAATATTTACGAGATTGCACTTGTAACTATATCCCACATTTAGTTATATCAAGAAATTTCCACAGCCCATTATCTGCTAATAATTAAAATCGAGTACTAGTGGAAACTAGCTTCCAATGATATATAGTTTTCAACTCTATAATTGTAATTTAGTTGGTATTTTTCTATTACTCTTTCATTTTCACGTGAAGCAAAAAAGCATCTAAAACTGGGTTTTACAATGCCCTGTTTAACAGATATTATTAATATTTAAGGTGTTGACAAAGAGTCTTATTGTGCATAATGATTAAGTGGAAAAATAGTTCTTAGTAACTATAATTTCATATTTTTTTCTATGGATCCAAAATATGTCGTATGTATGGATCTAGCAGGTAACACGTATGTGGATCATCTGGCTTTCTAGCTATGTTTACCTTTCAGATGGATAAATGTTTCACAATGAAGTTTTGGAATATTTGGTAAGCAAGTGCAGAAGAACATATTTTTGTACATAAAAAAAAACAATCCCTACATTGTGTGAACAAACTAACCTCAGTAAGCGTCATCCGGTGCCTAGAGTCCTGGGCAGCGACTTCCTTTTTGACGTTGTAGAGTTTCCCGTCAATCTTTGATCAAGCATTAATGAAATTAGGCAGTTACCATAGAAAATACATATCCAAAAAGGTTCATCACAAAGTCCGATTAAACACCTCTTTCTGGAGATCAATCAACTGTGTAGACGAATTCTTAAACAAAGACAGTAGAGCATCTACTTCAGGAAATAATGGACTTGATAGCCCTTGTGCTGACTTTCCTGTGTCAGATGGAGTTCGCAAATGACCATTTGGCATTCCATCACTTCCACCATGTCCTTCCGTAGCATCAATTTCTTCTTCTAAATGAAAAGGCAGCAACTCGTTTACTAAATTTCCGAACAAGTCATCAAATGAAAAGTCGCCCTGCAGGATCCAAATTGCTAGCAATAGTTAGCTATAGAAGGAAGACTTAATTTCATAGTCATGCACTATGATTGTGGAGGCATTACCTTGAAGTCCTCTATGTTCAAAACAAGTGGATAGGAGTCAGTTGATGCCGCTTTAGAAAATCTATTGGTCTTCCTTCCATCTTTATTCTCATTCATCTAATTCATAACCAACATAAAGGAAACCAATAAACCAACATGCTTCACTTTAGTAACCAACACTTCAAGACCAGTAGTTGTAATTCATCTACTGAAAAGGGAATGAAGTCTATTGCCAATTAAACAAAGCTTACAATACCTCGACTATGAAAAGACAGTTGAGCATTAAATTATATGCAATATAAAAAATGGAGAGTGATGTGAATTTTCAAATTGTGGTTTATATTTGTCTATGTCCATGGGAAGTACAAGGGAAACTCAAATTTTGATGCATCTCATATTCACATCACAATAATGACAAATCGTTGACCTGCAATCAGTATTCCACAAGTGTCAAATCCGCAAAAAAGGTTTGATTTGGATGTTTGGCTTTAAATCTAAACGGAGAAAGTTAATGTCAAATTCCAAATGCTGCAAAAGGATGAACATTAATGGATGGCCAAAAAGGCAGGTTTTAATTTATAGGAATACTGTAGTAAGTAAAACGTTTTCATCCCCATATAGTGTTGGAGAAAAAAATAAGTGATTTGTGTATGGATTTTATAACTAACACGACAAAATAATATAAACATAGTATGAAAACTCTTATAACTAAAGTTATGTGGTATCCTCTTCGTGCGGGTATTTTCAGCACTACACGGTTTCAAGATAAAACTTTTATAACAAAGAACTGGTTCTCTTTCTATAAATACAACAGAGATAAAGAACGGTCATTTATCGAGTTGTCAAAATTATATAAACATAGTATGAAAATTAAAGATAGTATTTTATCAAGTTATGTTTTCAAGTTATATCCAACAATGAAATATCCCCTTCTATATAAAAGTTCAACCCCCATATTTATGTATATTTAATAATATAAATATAAGTTAAATTATAAAATTAAGGATTTTAATTTTTATTAAATCTGAAATTAAAATAAAAACAGAAAATTAAAAAGCTTTTAATTTTGAAAATATATAACTTTTATTGGCATGTTACAACAATCCCAACACCCTCCAACATGTGGCAAGATCCTCCTGTAATTCTCGTTATTGCCTAAACCGGATCAAAATACCCAACCAAAATCAACTTTTCAACTAACCAAAGCTAAAAATGTCCATCATACAAGTGGATAAACAAGCAGTAAAATGAAACTGAATGGAAAATAAAATCTACATATAACTAAATTCAAATGAGAATTCAGTAAAACGTCGAGAATTTCTATTCATATCAGATTACAAGTTTACAAATCAATGCCCAATATGATTGTACGGGTGAATTATAATGCTAATAAGAGAAGTCTCTATCTCCGATCTCGTCAAGTGCTCAACAAGTATAAAAAGCTATACACAGAAAGCCGAAATGGTACCTTTTTAGTAATTGAATGAGAATGAGATAGCAAAAACAAAAATCTAAAAAATTCCCCTTTCTGTTATGCTTCGTTGGATTGAGCGAAAGAAGAAGAAGATTGTCTCTGCGAAGTCTACAAGGAGAAATATAGCCGATTGATTGTAGTGACGATTTTCGACCGCATTTAACAACGAATTTATATTTACCCAGATTGTTGAGCTTGATCACAATTTTCGCTTCTCTCTCCTCCTCTCTCTTAAAAATTAACTACTCACTCTCAATATTTCAGAATCTTCAATCAAATAAATAACATTATTCTAATTTCAATGACAAAACTTTTTTTTTTTTTTTGTCAAACTCATTTTAATCATTTTCTAGTAAAATATTCTATACACAAAATTCATTTTCTCAAAAAATATATGTATGTATTGATTATCAAACAAGGGCTACTTTTACTACGAAATTAAATTTTAGCAAAATCAAATAAGTGCTTATTTTTCTATTTCGTTTTATAAAACTTCTTTTCAATAATTTTGATTCTACGGAAGGAATTATTTTTCTCGAGTTATATTTAGCCATGTTTGAGTCCAAGCCCTCGTCTCACAATAATTAAAATAACTAAAAATCATTTCTAATCACGTTCTTATAATAAGTTGTTTGATGAGCATTTTAAAAAATAATAATTTAGGAGAAAATAATATTTTGAATAGTAATTAATTTTTGGAGAATGTGCAGTTAAAAGATTAAAAAATAAAATTTGATTTTACTTGTAAAATATTTTACTGTATGAATGTGTGATATGAGAAATAAAGAGTTTTGAAATAAAGAGAGTAAATAGAGGCTAAAGTATCTCGCATGTAAGATAAATTTTTTTTCTACTTTTTAACTACACATTTTCGAAAAAATTACTATTCCAAAATTCATTTTCCAAAAAAAAAAAAAACTCTTTTTAGTAATTGTTTTAAAACCTATTTTCGATTATGCAATATTTTAAAATAATAATTTTGCATGTAAATTTAAATTTTTTATTATTTTAACCACATATTTTTTAAAAAAAAAAATCACTTTCCACAAAATTTATTATTAAAAAGTGGGGTCAACCATTGATTTGGCACATGTTTGGTGGTCATTATTTACGAAAAATAATTTTTAATAGTAAATTTTTGGAAGATGTATAGTTAAAAAGTAAGAAAAAATTTTAAATTTATGTACATAATATTTTATTGTGTAAATGTGTTGTTAAAATGAGTAAAAAAAATAGAGTTTTAAATTAAAGACCATCTAACAAGCGCTTAATACTTTAATTTGTAGCTAAAATTATAAGAAAATCTATAATAATTATAGTTTTTAAACGGTTTTTACTCTTAGAATATAAAATTGTCCTTTAATTGTTTTACAAACTAAAATATATCCTCCCTATAATTCTTTTACGATTAGTTCCAATAGGATCGTTGTTTCTTTGTCTCTAGTTGTATTTCCAACTATGGAAATAAATACATTGTGGAGTTGTTACATTAACAATCGTCGAGTAAGGAATTTTTGGGCAATAGAGAAAATAAAAAATAATTATTACGAACTAGGAGAATTACAAATGTACCCTACGAATAGGGTTTGTTTACATTTGATCTGTCATATTTTGTTTATATTTAATTCACTACCTTTTATTTTAGAGTGTGGTAACAGAAGATATTTTTTGCTGAAAAATGAAAAATATATAATTATAAATAGTTAAACAAATGATAATAATTGGAAATAGCAAATAACAACATTCATATCACATTCCGTAACACCATACATACAAGGTTTTTTAGTTATTTTCTTATTCTCCAATTATTTAATTATTATTTAATTTTCATCTAAAAAATTAATATTTTTCTCTCTCTCTTTTACACACCCCTCTATGAATTAAAATTCAGTCGAATCTTTGAACAAAACCAGGGAATTGCCTAATTTTAACTTATCACCATCCATTCATTCTCTCTATTTTCTTATATTAAAAAACGAGTTATATCTGTAGTATCAAAGCGTGTTACGCTATTATATCTAGAGAAATGTTATGAGTACATAATTTTTATCCATAATGGTTCTCATAACACTCACATGAGTCGGGCCTCCAATTATGTACCACTAGACTTATCCTTATATCTTCTTCATCCTTTCTAGATCTTGCCCTTTCAAAACTCTCTCCTCGATATCGGTTCTATCTCGTTTTTAATTACCTTTATCATATTTTTTTTATTCTAATAAACACGTTAGAATATTTTGTGTGGGCATATTTATAATAGTCGATTTACTCACAAATTTTATATTAAAGCATATGAACAAGTATATTATTGTAACAATTTGCATGGAATGTACGTAACGTAATTAGAGTTTATTTGACACGACATCTAAGAAGTTAAAAGGAGTTTCGAGATTGAAAAACTGATTTTGAATTCATTTGACTAATTATATGAAAGTGTTTTTCTGCTTTAAAGATTTTTTAGGAAAATTGGTACAATGTTTCCTCTAAAACACTTTCGAAATAAGAAACTCTTTTAAAAATTAGTTTTCAAACAAAAATTATGATAATTTTGTTAAGAAATTCTTATACAAAAAATAAAAGCAGAAATCATGTCGAACGAACCTCAGTTTGTTAAAATCCGATAGAAGTCCATTGTGTCGAGTTTTTCTGATGGGCCACGTGAAGCCCAATTAAAACACCAGACATGCTAATGAGAACTGTGTATATAACTCAGGCCTGTTCGTGTCTTATTGATAGAGCAACAGGCGGAGCGGAGGGGACAAGCGGATCTTGCATTGCGGTGATTTCTACTCAACTTCTTCATCAAGGTAGATTCAGAATTATTTTCTTAAAAAATGGGATTCAGATGTTGATTCTGCACTCGATCTGATTGTTTCGAATGGTTTAATTTCAACACAACATCGATCTAAAATTCTCATCTTCAAGCTCCTTAGAATTTATTATTATTTTTTTTCCCAAAATTGTTGTTTCTTGATGGTAATCTTCCTCTAGCAATTGCGTTTTCTATTGAATATTTTTATGTGGTTATTTATGGTTTTCTCCTTGCATTTAGAACTGTCCGGCCCTCAATTATAATAGGTGAAATACCTCTCCTTCCTTGCTAGTCTGTAGCAAGTCTCTGCTCACGTACAGTCTATGTAACATTTCTCTGTATCCTGCTTCTTCTAGCCATTCCCTTATTAGCAATTTAATTTAAATTCTAAAAATAATAGGAAAGCGCTCTCTGAGCAATGTAACTAAATGAATACTGTGAACTCAGTCTTAGACTTGCTCAATCCGACACTTTTTGAATTCCAAACTGCAGATTCAGATATCTAAGTTATAATTTATATCCATCCTATTCTTAACAGTCAAAGATCATTATTTTTGATTCGTCTTGTAAGTTCATCCATGAGTATAACAAAAAGGTACGGACTAAAGGTGGAATTTTGTTACCAGCCTTTAGTAGTATAGCCGAGTTATATCTCTAACTCGTAATTGCTTCTTCATATATACCTTTGATATTATTGACGTGTCTCGTAGGTTTTTTTTTAACAAGCGCCCACATTATCACTTCCCTCGACATTGTATCTTTTACTTTATTGTGATCAATAAATATTATACACAAATCTTGCATCCTTTTTCTCTGTGCTTTTTTATCAATCTCCAGAGTAATTAAATCTCCTTGGAGTATACGTGAGATCAAATGGATACTAATAAATGATATTGCTTTTCGTGAGAATAGGAACTATAATACATTGATTTGGCGGCATGCATGTTATTTTGCCTTCTCTGATTGCTTTTGTTCGTATGTGCATTATCTTTGATTTTTTTTTTATTTTTTTTTGTGAAATCTTAATTTCTGTGTTGACCCCTAAAGTTCAATTGATTGTATATTTCTTTGAAGTAAATACTTCTGAGTGGCAAGAATGCAAAAGGTAAAGTTTTGTCTGTAAAAGAGGAAGCCTTTCTGAACTAACAAAAATGGGAAAATGTGGTTTAGAAGAAAGATGAAGTCAAAGGTTAAGGTTAGAGGAAGTACTTTCGATTAAATGGCATTCATTTTTCATTTTTTTTACTTCTATTACCTGGGCAATATATATAGATAATGTCAACTCATACCTTCTATATGAAAACATTCACAACGAATGCATATCATTTAAAGAGCTCTTCATGGATGAGTTACGATCGGTAAACTAAAATAACCTTTATGAGAATTCTTTGACTTGATTGGGGAATGGTTCTAAACCACTAATCAAGAAATTGAATCACTATCTCCTTTTTTTCCTAAGCAATCACTCCAAATTTTATTTGACACTACAAAAGCTAATACTGCTTCTGAAATTAATACTGCAGGTGTTGTTCACTGGGGTGGTTCTAGAAACAATATGTCAGGCGCAGAGGAAGTCAAAGAGCAAGCAGAAGTCATTATGGAGGACAGTGAGAAGTCCATGCCATCAACCCAGCAGGAGGTTCTGTTCAATTCATTAACTTTTGTGGTATCTCTAGATTTATATGTGCCATTTTCTTAGACGAAATTTCTCCCCTTCCTTTATAGGAAGAAGCCGTTAAGAAGAAATATGGAGGAATTATGCCCAAGAAACCGCCACTAATTTCAAAGGTAGTAAACTTTACTTTCTAATGGAAGTGCAGGTGCCAAGAACCTGAATAGCATTCACGTCCAGCTCCATCCTTTTCTCAAATATCTACATTTGATGTCAGGATCATGAACGTGCTTACTTTGATTCTGCTGATTGGGCTTTGGGAAAGGTACTTCCTCTTGTTGGCACCTTCTCCGTTTTGTGCATACATGGAGGTTACAGAAGTAAAAAACTGGCATGCTCTGAAAGTACCTAACATCCATCAATGTTGTATGATGACAGCAAGGTGTAGAGAAGCCCAAAGGACCACTTGAGGCTCTTCGACCAAAGTTACAGGTGAACTCTCCCTGTACATGCTACTTATGACAGAGTGCAATGACCTTTTATATGATGTGGCATGATTTTTCCATCAACTAACTAAATACTTCTACAAATTGCTACATTTGTTTCAACGTGTATCGTTAATTATCTGGCCAGCCAGAAAATCAGCAAAAGCAGAATTTGTCTGCTCAAAAGATTATTTTTTTGCTCGAAATGATCAGATGATGAGTTGCTAGCGCTGTGAAAGTTTGGCTGCTTTGCTTAGTGACATAACTGATGAGTCCAAAATGGAGGATTCTAATGCAAATAAACCTTACTGTTGGACATTAACTGCAACTTAGTGTTTCTGATGCTGAGAAGTCTACGATAAAATTCTATTGGAGGAAGGATATGTAGTAGTATATCCTATTTTTTGATGATGGTAAATCATTTTGCAGTTTGAAGGTTGATAAACAGCTCAAGCTATTCCCCACCACCCCACCCCCTCCTTTTCAATGTTTACTATATTGAATTCTGTAACGTACAGCATAAATATTTCTTTTCCCTTCACCTAAATAACAAATATTAGTGGATCCAGAAGTGCCTGATTGGGAGAATGAGCTTAGAACATGGATTTATCATTTATGTGATGACGACGATATTAAGCCAAAATTTTGATTTAGCTTTATAGTCACATGAATAAATGGATGATTTAACTGAATTCAATATTATATTCAGTAATTGAATGGCTTCCTTGATTTATATTCATTCTGAAATTAAAGCTTTTCTTCCCCAATTCTGATTCTTTCTACCAAATATGGGATACAAATATAAATCACATCCTTAAAAACTATCTGGATTGTAATGAAGGTTAATTACGTCTAAAACTTTAAATAAATACGAGTGCTGAGATGGAAAATGTCATCTTGCTTTTCATTGTATTTATCTTAAGAAAAATTGATGATCCTGGAGGCTAGTAGATTTATGCACATATTTTTTACAATCATCTGCTGACGTTTCTTTTGCTTCCTTTTGCACTTGATGTTCTAGCCAACTCAACAGCAAACACGCTACCGTAAATCTCCTTATGCTCCAGCTGTAGGCGAAGGTATGTATTATCATTGATTGTATTTCTTAATGGATTTGTCATTTTCCTTTAGATTCTTCTATATATACATATATATAATTTTTTGTGTCCTTTTGCTGTTTTTCTTTTATTGGCTTTTCACAAGTAAGTTGTGTTTTATGAATCATCACACACGGGTAGGATGGTGAGAGGCTCAGTTCCCCAGTTTTCTCCCTAAACAGCAGCTCTTAATAATTTTTTTCTTTGCATCTTACCACGCTTCAATATTTACGTAGATGGAAGTTCTTCCCCGTCTGAGGAGGTGACAACAACTGAATGAGAAGCAGGCTTCGATTCTTTTATTGTCGAGGTCATTGATTGTTGCTTAACTTGATGTATAAATGAGTGACCTGCTGCTGAAATAAAAACTGCGGCCATGTTTTCGTACTTGAGGAAGAATTCACCAACACATTGTAATTGGTGCTGTAATTTTCCAGTCTCGAGTACTTCCTGATCTTGTTCCTTTTGTAGACTTTTTTCCTGCTTTTGGTTCCAAGTTCACTGTTGAGATTTCGGACCATTTATTCAAGTGTCTAAACCATTTTGCTATTTAACCTATTAGAAATTAGAAGACCACCTCAGAATAACTTTTATGTTCAGTTTTCATATTCTAAATGCCCCTTCATGTCCAAATTTGCTTCATTTTAAATTGAAGGGTTCAATACAATTTTCATAATTGGACGATGACAAATCTTGGATTACCATGTAAAACTTTGCATTTTATAAAAGGTTTAATAGCACAAAACGTCCCTACGTTTGACACTTCTTGTCGAAAACATCCTTACGTTTCATTTTTTTGCATTTCGCCCTCATTTCAACATTTCATTGCGGAAAACATTGTTTTTCACTTTTTTGACGTAAAATGATCAATATACCCTTCTATTTAAATAAAATAAAATAAAGAACAAATTGTAATTTTACTCCTAAACTTTTTTAAAAAGTGAATGAGTCCAAATAAATTATTAAAATATTAAAAAATAACCCAAAAAAAAAAATTGTTTCTCTCTCCTCCTCTTCTCGTCCCTCTCCCTCAACCACCACCACCATCATGGCTATCTTCGAAAAGTTCCTCAAAACCACCTCGCAGGCTGTAACACCGTCTGGTGGCCCCCGTCGCCACACTGACATTGAGTCTCAGAGCAACATAATTAGTGGGTTGAATTCAAAGCTTGGGCACCCATCACCTAAAGTGAGTGTTATCACAAACCCATACATAGATTGTTTGGCAATTTGGGTTGAATTTTTGGGATCT
>CAIGRP010009197.1:0-48863 GCA_903798385.1 Fraxinus cuspidata | reverse complement strand
AGTAGTAAAATCAAGTGTTAAATATTTTTTGGAAGTAGTAAAATCAAGCACAGAATATTGATTCACATTTACTAAAAGATTTCCCGAATAAAATCTTTAAATAATAGATTGTTGAATATCCTCCCAAACCCATCTTCTAATTATCACTATCAGCTCTAAAAATCTTTGGCTCTCCAAATTTGGAGAGTCAAACATTATCTCTAAATTAAAATGTTAATTTAAAGAGTCTCTTGGAGTTGAAATTTGATTTTAAATGTTGATTCTTTAAAATAGAGAACATTTCATATTTAAAGAGTCTCTTGGAGATGCTCTCATAATAGTTGAATAATTGCCAAACAAAGTAAAACCACTGATATTTTAGGTTTAACCTAAATTTAATTTACTTGATTAACGGTTTAATCGCAAAATCAAAATGAATATAAAGAATTCAATCATTAGTAATATTTATGTCATTTTTTGTATACCAATTATTATGGCCCAAGCTCAGTTAATTTTTAAGTCTAAACATATGCAGTATGCCTAATGAGTAGAAAAAAAGGGAAAGAAAAACCTAACCCTACACATATTAAACTCCATTTATAAAATTAACACTTCCATTAAAGTTGAAGGGCAAACCTTCAGTGTAGTTCCGTCACCGAGCTCTACTTCTCGCCTTCGATAGTAATTTTCTCAGCGACTTAACCGCTCTTCTAGGTGTAACAATACACACGGAGAATCAAATAATTTCTTGAATTATAAGAGTCTTTTTTTTTTTTTGCTCATGGTTTCTGTGATATTTTTCCGGCGGGTTATTGGAATTTAATAGCAATGAGAAATTATACCAATTTTTTATAGGGTTTCTGGCTAGAGAGAAGAAGAAAGATTGAGAACTCGCGCATTAGAGAGAGACTTAGAGGAGAGACTTTAACTTGGGCTAAGGAGTGACTTAAAAGAACATAATTTTTTTAGGCCCCCTACATTGCTGGCCTGACGCAGCGGCCTCTTGGGCCTCACATGAGGTCCGGCTCTGACTATGAGTCCGAGTTATCAATCCCTCAAGGAATGTTTAATTTTAATCACACAATAATTAATTTAATTCTATAATCCCAATTGTTCACATTATTGACACAATATAACTAAATGTTTTCATGATCTAAAATAGATTGTTGTTATAACGAAATCTCTTACAAAATTATAAGAGTCATTGTGCAACGCACGATCTTTTGCTTTGGGATCTTTAGTATCCGGTCATGTCACACGAATATTCATAAATAATCTTTTGGTGTTTTGACCACGATTTTCATTGTCTTATCTGAATTTCACATGCCATTATGTAGAAGTTTCGACAACGATTATGCTTTAATACAATAATTTTTTTACAAGTAGCCCTTCAAGGAATGATCTCTCATGGATTTATTGATAGGATACTTATGATTGAATGCCTTGTTCATGTTGAATATTACATAGAATTTAGGCAAATAAATTATCATTCTTTTCTAGATTTGGGGATAAGGAGCAGAGGTTCTTTCAGATGTGAAGTTGCTCGAAGCTTCTGGTATATGGCAGGATCATTTCCGTGTGGAAGAGACCAGTCAAGAAAATAAACCAACGAAGCAATAACCGCTGGAACAATTTTAGTAGCCATGGGTAGACCGGGGCAGATTCTCCTTCCTGCACCAAAAGGTAAGAACTCGAAATCATTCCCTTTAAAATCCAAAGCTGAGTCGAGAAATCTGTTTGGCCTATATACCGATGGCATGTCCCATGTAGATGGATCTCGCCCGATTGCCCAAACATTTACGAGAACTCGAGCATTTTTAGGAACGGTGTAATTCATCACTTGACAGGTTTCAAGTGCTCGGTGAGAAAGCATCAGTGGTGCAGGAGGGTGCAACCTCAAGGTTTCTTTAACACATGCTTGAAGATAAGGTAACTGCGCTAAATTCGACGTTTTTAGCACATCTTGATGGAATTCTGTATCCAGCTCCTCTTGAAGTTTCTTCATGGAATCTGGATTGTTTGTAAGTTCTACCATTGTCCTGTTGATTGTTGAGGTAGTAGTATCTATGCCAGCTGAAACCAATTCCTGTCACATTGTAATAAGAAGTTTGAACTACAAGCTAATAAGATAACGTGAGGCTTTACAAATAATGTAGAAGCTCTGTTTTGTTTTTGGATTTCGTGGGGGTGTTGAACGACCTCTATTTGAAAAGTTTAAAAGGTTACAGTGAGGCTTTCAACACACTCCTCCTTGTGCATAGCGAAAAAACTTGTACAATTTTCATAAATAAGCCATGTTTGACATTCATTCTTTCAAAACTCAATCACACATTTTTTAATAAAATAATATTTTCCATCACATCAATAATTTTTCCTTACTTTTTAACCACATATTTCATATCATATCGTTATTTAAAATGTATTCTTTCCTCAATAATATCCATCAAACACCCCCTCCCCCTAAGTAAGTAAGGGGGATTTGACTAAGGCACCTTTGCCTATGATACCAAGGTTTTAGGCGGCTCGACCATGGACGGGGCTGGAGGGGGAGGAGAGAACGAACCTCGAGTAATTTGTTGATTTGATAATCAGTGAAACCTTTATCGAGAAGTGTATCCAAGAAATCTTGATGGCTCAAACTGCCCCGTGTTCTTTTTCTCCTTTCTTTAACAATAGGCTCCCACAAGGCATGAACCCTCAAAGACAGTTCTCCATGTTTCCTTCTCATACCTTGAAGATCCAACTTGCTCAGAAATGGATAAGCATCCGACAAATTTGGAGCTCCGATTGCTCCAATAATTCCTCTTAGAAGACCTTTCACAGGATTATCCGAACCCTCTTCCTCCAGCCTAACCAAATCTCTTGAAAAGAAAGCATTAGTGAACATGTTAAAAACAGTAGCATAAACACATTTCTCAAGATTCACCACCAAACCATCCTTTGCCCTCAAAAGCTCCACCATCTCCGATATTTTCTTCTCCCTCAAAAGTTCTTGTGACTCCAATGCTTTACTAGAAAAAAGCTCGGCTCGACACATTGTTCGTATATTTTTAAAGTTCTCGCACGACGCATCCGCCCAGAACGATAACTGGTCAATCTCTGACCTCGTCAACGGCACAGAATTCGGAACCGCTCGCGCAGAAAATACTCGATCCTTCGTCTTGAGGATTTCTATAGCAGCAGTTGGTGATGATCCAATAACCAGATACTGCAGTCCTTCTCTAAGCAACATCAGAGGGCCATGCTTTGTTGCAAGATTTGCTAAACTGACATGATCCATTGTTTTTATGTGATAAAAGTTGCCTAAAACTGGCCATGGAATTGGCCCTGGAGGAAGTGGTGGATTGTATGATTTGAAACTCTTGTAAATCAAATACAGAAAAGGCAAAACAAGAAATGAAAGCATGAAAAAATAGTCTTCTTCCATGGAAATTAAGCTTAAGCAATTCTGTTAAAAATAAGCTATTGTTATAGCAAGAAAGCACTGAATAACACTTGAGCTGACGTGTTCATTTAAATAATATTGTCAATTCTGATTACCAAAAATTCTAATGCGGGCCATGATTTTCAATTATTAGACAAGAGAGAGGAAATTGGGAGAGAGCAAAATGTAGTGGGTTACAAGGAAAATAGTGTTGTGGCACACCCCTTTTTTGTTGACGTAGGAACCCGCAGGCGCTACTTGTTGTGGCACACCTTTATTTCTTGTTTGAGATGTTAAAGTTAAAAATGTGTTTCGGGTAATTAAAAGTTGATTTTAATTATTGGAGGACTTAGAAACTTGTATATATATAAAACATTTATATAATAAAACATTTTGCACGTAAATTCGAAACTTTTCACTATTTATTAATCACGTGTTCTAAAAAAAATTTATTATTCAAAACATTGTTTTGACCAAATAATGACCATCAAACGGGGATTATATAATAGACAAGATAACATTAACCAGCAATTTTTAAGAATTTCTTCAAAATTAATTTAACCTTGCCGTTACTTATCCGATAAAATAAAGAGGTAAAAATTATCACACCTAAAAATGTCTTCATAATTAATTGTGTCGTAACTTGAATAGTCAATACTTAAAAAACCTAAAACATATTACGGTTTGGAGTTTTTGGACAAAACCAAAAATCTCAGTTTGATCTTATATTGCTTCTTCAAATAATTGGTTGTTCATTGCATTTTTCAGCCATTGAAGTCACTGTATAGGTGAACCAACAATTTATCCATAACGTTGAGTGCAATTTTGGGCCTATACTCCCTAAGTCCCTTTCAATATTTCTTGATGACTACATAAAAAAAATCTTTTTATTATTTCCAAATTGACGTCACTAAGAAAACCCATCTTTAGCAACCAATTGTCACCATCGTGTCTAGTCTAAATAAATAAAT
The DNA here is from genome assembly GCA_903798385.1 of Fraxinus cuspidata. Taxonomy (NCBI): domain Eukaryota; kingdom Viridiplantae; phylum Streptophyta; class Magnoliopsida; order Lamiales; family Oleaceae; genus Fraxinus; species Fraxinus cuspidata. The sequence goes on along the minus strand of CAIGRP010009197.1, from coordinate 44,489 downwards.
AAATTCTCAAATAAAAACTTCCAATTTTGGCTGTCTTTCGCTGATGGATAGGAAAACAAAACCTAACTTAGAGGATAATTAAGGACTTTAATGAAAATGTGTTTTCACCTGTATAGAAGTAGGTCAATCGACCTGCATGCATGAAAAGATGCACTGAGAGTAGTTTCTTGAACGAAATCTATTATTAAATACCCAACTTCTACAAAAATTGAAGAAGTTTATTATTATCACGTTCTTTGAAATGTATTTAAGTCGTCTTTTTTTTTCGATCTCTTAATTTTGGAGATGTGTCAATGTAGATCCAAAAAGAAATGTTGCACAGTATCAATACTGCTAAAGCATCAATCTAGTTGATATTATATGATAAGTCCAATTAAATGGGTCTAATGATCTTTCTTTTAGTAAACTTTAATTGGACTTACTATGTAATGTCAACTGAATTTGTGTTCTAGTACCATTAGTGCTTCACATACTAGAAACATCGAATGTTAAAAATTCAAATATCAAAGAAAAAAAATCCACAAATACCTTTGTTTAATAGATTATTTTTTGTGTAGAAAGTCTCAAATTCAAGATCTTCCTCTACATGAATTTCTTAAGAAACGAAGTCAAATTGTGAGTAGGTTCACGACCATACCGACTACTTCAAGAACATTCATCCATAAATCAGTTACTGGTACAAATGCTATAAAGAAACAAGGGTATATGCGGGTTCAGATCCTTCCATAAGTTGAATTCATTAGGTTATTCAATTTGTCCACTTTTAAGTAATATTTTTAGGAGAAGCCTATCTTGCAAGAAATCACATATGTTTATGGAACAGTTGAAGATTTAAATAAAGGGTAACGCTACACGTATATAACAGTGCACATAAGGGTACTCGGGTACAATAAATTATGATTTATTTTACGCGGGCCCCTCCGTGTAAGTTGAGCGTAAACCCTTATATATAAATATATATATATATATAGTTTAATCCTTAAAATAAAAGAAGTTATACATAATTAACACTTGCGTATCAGTTTATGTTTGACATTATGGATTTTTAATATTTTGACTTTTGTAGCACTTACACGCAAAAAATGCTCTTTGACACTTTCAAAGATTTTGATTAAAAAGACAGTGAAAGTGTGAAACCTTTAATATTAAATATTGGCTATCAAATTTTTAAATCAAGTTTGGTGAAAATGGATATCCTTACAGAAGGATTTAATTTAAAGTTTTTTACACGTCTCTTCCCACAGTTGCATCCTTACAAAAAAAAAAATTAAAAATCTTGAAAGAGACAAGACCTCTTTTTTAATATATCCACGTGGGGGAAAATAACAGGGGCGAGATGGGGTAAGTAGAAGAAAAGGAAAGGGCATATGAAATTTTGTGCAAGTGGGGTATTAGAATAGTTGTTCAACTTTATCACTAACATTATTTCGGTTAAATTAAGCTCCCGTTTGGTACATATTTTTAAGAATCTCATTTTTCATAAAATTATTTTCAATTACACATTTATTACTCATAGTTTTTATCAATTTTTACTAAAATTTATTTTTAGCAAAATCAAACAAGACCTAAATACAATGTAAAAAATTTAGAAATGGGAGATACCTTAATAAATTAATATGTTATTATTTTATTAATAACTTATTAATTATTGAAGGTTTATATTCGTTAAATAAATAGTGTTTTCTAGGTCCAAAACTATTAATTTATAAAACTTAACTTTGAAAATTTAAAAAAATGATCAGTGAATTTTTATAATGAAATTAATGGGCGTTAGGAAAAATTCATAACTACAAATATTTTAAAATACAATTTCAAAAAATCTCAAGTTTGTGGATAAATTTTAAAAATCAAGTTATTATATTTCGTGACATCTAATAAAAAATTATGACCTATAACAAAAATATTATTATGATCATATACTAATTACAAAATGTCATAATCGCATATTACAAAATTTATGTATTACAAATCACGTGTTAAGTCATAAATTACGTACATTTATTAGTCACAAATCACAACTAAATGACCACAATGACTCTTCACCCCACCCCCATCACCTTTAGTGCCATCATTAAGAACACGCGTTGCATGCTCGTTGCTCCATGAAAACCGCTTCCATTCAGCCTTCAACTCTTGTGAAAACTGTTTGCTCTTGCTACTTCTTCAGCTTTCAATTGCTGAGAAAATTGTCGGAACCTACTGGTAGAGCTTCTCTTAGAATTTGGGCGTGACCTGAATTCTTTGTTGAAATAATTGAAGAATTCTAATTAAAGTGCACATAAAAAAAAAAAAAAATCTGTTTCGAATGCTATTGAAGTCTTATTCAAATTAAAATTCTATTTTAAAGCTCTATTGTAGCTTGGAAAAAGACCTTGAGATGAAGAAAACAACTTGGAACAAAAAAACAAAAAAAGAAAGGGGACAGAACGCACCGTGGTGTTTTTAGTTTCATTTTTTACGGATTTTATGTCTTCTTCTTTATCTAGAACTCCAAACAAAGTTTCCACATTTTATCTTCACAAAAGATATATTCAACAACATCTTGAGAGATTTTGAGAGTATATGATAGTTTAGCCTCAGTGATTACTAGAATTTCAGATCAATTATATATTTCTTCATTATTGTTTATGAGTCAATAAAATCTCCAAATTCTTCTGTCATATTTCTCGTCCTTTATTATTATTTTGTTTACGATCATATACTTCATATTTTGCCATACAATTTCGATATTTCAATTTGAATTACAACAAGTAGGTCGGAGAAATACATAATTAACAAGTGGTATTATAACAATTCTATCGATCCTCAACAGCTTCAGTGAAAAGTCGGTGATTGGGAAGTTGACGTCGACATCTCCATTTCAATTATGGAGAATCCAGAAACGACAACATTGTCGAAATCTATGTTAATGAACGTTTTCGGTTCAACTCTATGTATGATTATTGTATCATCATCTTAGAGATCAAGTGTGGCAAACAAATCCCTCGACCAAAATTACCGAACCTTATAAATCCATTGTGATGACGATCCTTCATTGTAAACCAACTTTTTTAACAGCCACCGTGTCTAAGAATGACCATAAGTGTTCGTGTTTTTCGAACTCTTCCATTTAATCCTCCCAGAGTAAAATTCAAAGAAAATTGTGAAACAAAATATGGTCTCAACATGAGTAGTTTTTTCTGAATTTCAACGAGTTTGGAGCTCCCTTTTTTTTTTTTTTAATGATATTCTACAATTCTGAATTTCTATAGGCTTCGACTTTCCATGGGAAGTTTCCATAAAGTTGGGGAATTATATAGTAGGTATGGGGGGTTAGGCGGGGTGTACCTGATTTCCAAAAGAAATTTAATATCACCTTATTTGTGAAATTGAGGTAATTTTTTCTCTGTGAAATTGAATCTACATTCTATGGGGGTATATGGCGCAATTTTGCCAAAGGGAAAAAAATCACATCTCAAGTAGTAAGTATGCAACAAAGAAATTCTCAAACATTAAGTTTCAAAAGTCAAAAGTCACATTTGTGTTTTAATTTTGAATAATAATATTATCAAATTAAAGTAACCCACCCCACCCATGCCCACCAAACAATGGCCCCTAACCCACATGTTGACATCGACCCTACCGACGACTTCTTCAACGTCGAACTCATCATCTTCTTCATTCACGACTTAACGGGTATAATTTAAAATTAAAAATAAAAAAACAACTCATTGTGTAATTTACAAAATACTTATCGAAGCAAATAACTTCAATTCTCACAGATGAAATCTGGTTAACTGAATTTATGACCAGTTCGGATAATTGAGGTCAAAGAAATCGTGACTAGATCTCTTAGATATGTGACATATGACCTAAGCCAATGGTTCGTAATCGAATCTCTTGAATCTGTGACCTATGCACTTGACGTGTGATTCATGACATGATTCAATAGCATGTGAATAAATCTCTTGAATCCATGGCATATAACCAATGCACTTTAACATGTACCCTATTACATGTGACAGTGACCTGATTCAATGGTAGGTGAACAAATATTTTGAATCTATGACCTGTGACCTGATCCAAAACTCGTAATCAAATCTTTTGAATTTGTGACATGGTCCAATGGCACGTGATCCGTGCACTTTGATATGTTACATATTCAAAAATTTTGATCACAGAAACTCAATCGACTGTGATCTACACATCGCCACCATCACCACTTGTGGACATTGATCCACCACCAACATTCCACCATAACTACCACTATAACACTCCACCACTATTGCACTGCTACCATCACCGGTGACAATCGAACAACCAAGTAAATCACCAACGTCAAAACATCACAAAAACTACCAAAAAATCGTCGCCACACCATCATAAAAACCACTTCCAACCACCACTTTGAGCCCTTTTCAGAAATTAACTAGCCCCACTGTCAAATCTTGTAAGAATAGCAGTCCCCAAAGCTCCAAATTCTCTATCCCTTCTCAGCACAAAAAATCGTGCCCCATTTCAGAGCAACCCCCCAAATCATGAATCAATCTAACACTTATTTAGGTTAAATAAAGAATAAATAACCTTATGGACATTGTTTACAAAATTAATTTCCCAAAAAACCATACTAAAATTCCTCTCCAGCTTCCCACTTCTGATCCCGGCATTACCGACGTGGGCTGTCTTACTGAATGTCATCAGATTATTTTCACTGGAAAACATCAATATTTTCTGGCGAAACCGGCTTTTATCATCACCAGTGCCGGTTTTGTAATTTTGGGGGCCTGAGGCGAACTTCATTAATTAGGCCCCCCCAAAATTATATTTTGCATGCAAAATATATGTGTATTATAGTATCAATTATTAACTTAAAACTTTGTAAAAAAAAAAAAAAATTTATTATAGCATTTGTCTGATCCTCATTATTTTCAAAATATATTTTTTTCTCTCTTCTTTTCAAACACATATTTAATAAAATAATATTACACATAAACCCAAATTTTTTTCGTATTTTTAACCACACATTCTCCATCAATCTCCTATTTCAAAATACATTTTACACCAAAAATTGGGCTCAACCAAGATATACTAAATATTATCTACCCATTTGGTAGTATGCGATTATATAGTGAAGAATCAAAATGTCTATTTGCACCATCTTTGGGAAAGATCAACTCTTTTTGGATCTATTTTAACTAAATGATCCACCATTTTTTTATCAATATTTTTTCAATTCCCAGGATTTTCCAAATTCAAAGAAAAGATGTTCTCTTGATTTAAATTTTTACGTTGAACATTATATTCTTCCTTCTCATCTATCTCATTTACACTGACAGATTGACTCACTTCTTCATTTTTTGTAGATTCATTCACATTGTTTCTATTGAAGTACTTGACAATATCTCATAATTGACTTTGAATTAATGCCAACTCATTTCGTTTCATTTTTCTTTTTTGAGCTCCAAACTCATATTTAGGAGGAAACGTGGTATATGGCTACGTAAGCCTATGCAATTGATACTACGATTAAATTTAACATAAATTAATATAACCCGACAAGGGTGCAATACTACAATGCAATCATTTAGGCCAACAAAGCCTTAATCATATAAACTGACAAGGGCTGAAGGGTAAAAAGGAAAAATAGAAAAGTATAGCTTCTTATTTAAAAAAAAAAAAAAAACTGGTCAAATCACAAAAAAAATCTTAGTCGAGTCAAAAGGTTAATTACCACTATTATAACTACAGGAATGAGGTATTTAAAAATAAAAAATCTGAGGTCCCTTTAATTTTTGGACCTGAGGCATGGGCCTCACTTGCCTCTGCCCAAAATCGGCTCTGAATTCATCATTCTTGGGCAATGCAGATGAGGCTTTGACGACCAATACTGCCATTTCCTCTGCCTTCAGTTGATGCTTCAAGTGGCTCACAGTGGCAATCTGAACACCACTAAGCGACCTTGCTAATCGGAGCTCTGGTGACTACGGTGCAAGACTAGGAGATTGAGAGATGAGAAAGAGCGAGAGATAGAGATGAGAGAAATTAGCTTCTTTGGTACAAATTAAAATCAGATTTTAATCTAAGTTAAAGTTAAATAATCAATATTAACATCTTTCATGGATCCCACAACTTTTCAACCACACATTTCAAAAACTTATATCAAAATTTACTAAAAATTTATTTTTAATCCCCACCAAACACCACCTTAATTTTGATTAATACTTGATTTCTAATCAAATAGACTTAATACCTTATTTTAGAATTGTTATCTTTAAACACCTATCAAAAGGGTCAGGTTTGTTTATCAGCTTAATAACAGTTCGGCCCACCTCCATCGAACAATAGGCCCAGAATCTTCAATCCGATCCCGGAAAAGCCCAATCCTAATCGTTCAATTAGTATAAAAACTGAGTGTCACGCCCTACTTCTTTTTCTCACGTAGTAGGGTATCTTCTTGCCTTCCCAATTCCAAAACCTCAAATCTGATAAAAGAGGTTAAAGTGACGGCGCCACCACCGTCCGCCTTGATTTAGCCACCGCTATTTCTTGGCCCTCTCTCTTTTACGTATACATATATAAGCAAAGAATTAGTAGTACCAATCTATTCCTTTTTTCTATCAATGGCAATTAAGGTGTCTAAGGCCGAGAAGAAAATTGCATACGACCAGAAGCTCTGCCAGCTTCTTGATGAGTACACGCAGGTTCTGGTGGCGGCGGCCGACAATGTGGGTTCCAACCAGCTGCAGAACATCAGGAAGGGTCTGAGGGGTGATTCTGTGGTGCTTATGGGCAAGAACACCATGATGAAAAGGAGTGTAAGGATTCACGCTGAGAAGACCGGAAACACGGCCATTCTTAACCTTATCCCCCTTCTAGTTGTAAGTATAACTTTATAAGTATATTATTCTGTATTTGAATAATACTTTTTTTTTCGGCATTTCATTTTATTTTGTAATTGGTTTACATCATAAACTGTATAAAGTGGAGTTTATCTGTAATCATCTTTTGCTTTTGTAGGTTTCTAAAAGGATTAGTTTGCTACGGTTTTTTACTTTTTTATGTTTTTGTATTGGGGGCCTTATATGTGACTTAATAATTGGTTTTATATCAAATAACTGTATAACGTTTATTCTATTAATGATGTCAAGGATGAATTTGATCAGTAATCATCTTTTGCTTTTGTTTTCTTCTACAAAGATTAGTTTCTAGTTAATTTAAAAAATTATGTTCCTGTTTTTGAGCATCTTATGTGGTTTAATAATTGGTTTACATCAGACAGCTGTAGAAAATGGGATTTTTATTGTCTTAATGATTGTATGGATAAAATTTATATATAATCATCGTTTTCTATTGTTTGCTTGTAAAAAGCTTAGGTTTTTTTTTTTTTTGGATAATGAAGGTAAGTGTAGATAAATAAAGTTTGAACAATAGTTGAAGTACTAAAATTTTATCGTCTATTTTCACTGAATTTGCAAAATTATTGTGCCATTTTGTGAAACACAGTCAAACTTTTGACTTGGATTAGTTGCCTTCTTTGAATAGGGGAATGTTGGTTTGATTTTCACCAAGGGTGACTTGAAGGAAGTTAGCGAGGAGGTTGCCAAGTACAAGGTGAATGTTTGCACTACCATTTTTCTTACTGTATTAGTTTTATTTTGAACTTGATTAGCCCATAAGGGTGTGATTTTGTGGTTTTCTCTAGTTGATTTGAACGGTATAGGTTATCTTTTTGTCTTGACAACTGTAAGGCGCTGTTCACTCTATTGATTTCTCTGCTCTGTTTTACATATCCTGCTTGTACTCGTCCAATTTTTGCCACTTAGCGAGAAATTTTCATTTTTCTTTTATAATTGTATTATCATGTGCTAGTCCTATTAGATTTTTTGCCACTTAACTGTTGTGTAATTCTTTTTGTAATTTGTTATACGAAATTTATGATTTAGCTTGAGTTGGGGTTGGAGACAGTAATTTTATAATTTTAATAAATTTCTTGAGTTTGAATTCGAGGATCTGAATTCAATGTCAACAAGCATGCTTTTGAAATTTAGACGTGGAAGTGAAAATGGTCTAAAATTGCAAACAACAGAAATAAGGCAAAGATAAATAATGAGCTGAGCCTGTATATGCCTTTTGTGAACTTTTCTATGCTAAAAGCATCTTATGTTTTACAGGTTGGAGCACCTGCTCGTGTTGGTTTGGTGGCACCAGTCGATGTTGTTGTGCCACCTGGAAATACTGGTCTTGATCCATCGCAGACATCCTTTTTCCAGGTGTTCATAAATAATTTACTCAGTCGTGCTGCAGTCACTTTTGCAATAACGTTGCTCACATCATTTGCTTACAGGTTCTCAACATTCCCACCAAGATTAACAAAGGAACTGTTGAAATTATCACACCTGTTGAGCTTATCAAGAAGGGTGACAAAGTGGGTTCATCTGAAGCTGCTCTGCTTGCAAAACTTGGAATCAGGCCATTCTCTTACGGTCTAGTTGTCATATCCGTTTATGACGATGGATCCGTTTTCAGCCCTGAAGTGCTCAATCTGACTGAAGACGATCTCATTGAAAAGTTTGCCATGGGTGTTTCCATGGTTACTTCTCTGTCCCTTGCCATCTCGTACCCTACCCTGGCAGCTGCACCACATATGTTCATTAATGCTTACAAGAACGTTTTGGCTGTTGCTATTGAAACTGATTACTCCTTCCCCCTGGCTGATAAAGTTAAGGAGTATCTTGAGGTATGTAGTCGCTTTTGTACATTATTTTTACATGCTTGCTTGCTGTATCTTGATGCCCTGAACATTGATGTGATTGTGTAAAATTATTACTTCAGGATCCGAGCAAGTTTGCAGTTGCTGCTGTTCCGGCTACAGCTGCTGACTCTGGTAGTGCACCGGCTCTATCTACCGAGGAGGAGAAGAAAGAGGAGGCGGCTGAGGAGTCTGATGATGACATGGGTTTCAGTCTTTTTGATTAAAATCTGTGATGACATCTTTATCGCTATGTTATTCAGTTGTTTTTGACTTCACATTACAGTTTACTATTTTTCTATGGTAATATTAGTTTTGGTTTTAGTTTGAAGTCGGTTTGTTTTTGCAATATAAAAACTTGCTCGCTGTTTTGAGGATCATTTATTTTCTAAGTTTTTCTAATGAACTAGTTTACTTCAATTCTTTTTCAATCATCAAGCTTGTTGTATTTCGTTTAAAAGGCCAATGTGCAACAAGATCATGGTCTCTTCGAGGACCACTGCCTTGGAAGCTCAGATTTTGATTCTAATTCTCATTTGATTTTAGTTTTCGTTTGATGCGAAACGGGAACTACAAATGTTGTTTTGATCATGAAATGAGAATTATTAAGAGGCAATTTTCCAATTTTTTAATAGTTGGATGAAATTTAAAATAGTATTGGAAAAACAAATGCGTTGTTTATTTATATGTAGTGTTCCATGTCTTCTTGTTGAATCATTCATTCAAATCACGATTGATTCGACCTCGAGCCATTCAAAGTACAATACATCGACATCACATGCCCTCTTTATTTTCTCTCTTACCCCTCAAATTTTAAGGTATCTCATTTTAAATGGCTCAAGATTCGATGATTGTGTTTTAAATAGACGATCTTATCACGTGTTTATATAAGATCGTCTCATTAAAGCATTTCTCCATTTTATCTTGCAGTGTCAATTATTTTTTAGCAAAATTACAAAAATAATAATTGAAGTGATTATTCTTATCATTTGTTTTTTTTTTACAACATATTATCCTTTTACAATTTTTTAAGAATTTTATGGTGTTTAAACTCCTATTCTAAAAATTAAAATATAAGACCAGACGAAGTATCTGGCTTAGCTTCCAATAGCACTTTCTGTGTTATTATAATTTTATTAAAAACCTAATAATCTATTCATATCTTTGAAAATTTATATTCACGTGAAATTACTGTTTAATTTAGTAACTGTATAAGAGGGTAAAGTTTGAAAATTCAAATTACATTTCACTGATTATTAAAACTTAATGTGTTAAGTTTTTTTTATTAAAAATTAAACCAATCAGCATTTATCGTATTTTTCTCTAAAAATTGTAGTTCTTCGTTAAGTTGTTCATTCAATCACGAAATTTGCGAGCATAAGAAATTTAAGGCTTTAACCCCAATTCTTATCAGAATATTCAATTTAGAAATCAAGATTTTTCGTATCTTATTACGTTCACATCTTCTCTATTCTTTTAGGAGGAGTTTGATACATCGTATTAAAATTTTCAAATTTATTATTATTATTATTATTATTATTGACAAATGAAACCTTTAAATTGTTTGTCAATAACAACATAATTTTCATATTTACACATTTTTGATAATTTGATGTTATGATCTAATTTTGTAATAATAATATTTATAATGTTATTTTAATATTTTGTTTTTCTACAGGCATTAATTAAAAAGGATTTGAAATTAATGGAATGATCATTATAACCATATATAAATATTTATATCATTAATATCTTGATAAATGCCTATTCAAATTTTTAAAAAAAAATGTCTAATATTTTAAACTAATGCAAAGATAATAACCTAGTACTTAATTTTTCAAAACATTAATATGTATATAATAAATGTCTATTCAATACAAATATGTAGAGGGACATATGCCAAACTTGTCAACATTGTAACTAATTTTTTAAATCGATCAGTTTATCGAAAGAAAAAAGTGAAATGCTTTTGAATTTGGCGTGAAGTTAATATACAAAGTTGTATAAGCAAATAACATGGCGACATTTAAACATATGACTAAATACGAGACATATTCTACTTTAAGAGATTAAATCAAATGAATTGAACTAAATTGGCAACTTGCATAACCTATGGACTCTTACATCATCATCATCTTCTTCTTCTTCTTCTTTTTTTTTCTCTAATTTACTCGCAGTCAATATTTTTTCTCAGAAAAAATAATCAATCAAAAGGGCATATTGGTCATTTGACCATTGTTCTCAAAACCACAATTTTTATTAGAATATTGTTATTTTCAATCGTTCATTACCGTAGTCGTTCTACGTGATATATATGTGATGTTTCAAATCACTAACCGTCATATATATGATATGTAGGGTGACTACGATAATGAGCAACTGCAAATAACATTACTCTTTTTATTAACTACACCAAGTTATAATTAAAATGAAGGTTCTTAACTTTTGTACTCTTATTTTCAATTTTTTTCGCGTATTTTCTTCTCAATCTTATTTTAATTAACAAGTCTGGTTTCGTATTTTTAAAATAGCAAGACAAACAATACTTACATAAGTTTGACAAAATATATTTTCCCACGTTAACTGATATTTGGATAAAAAATTGTTATCAAATACTAGATATAATATTTAATTGAAGGTTAAAGATAAAAATGTAACCAAAAAAGTTGGAGGTGTAAGTGAAAAAAATAGAGAGCAACATTTAAGGATTTCAATTATAATTAAAATGTGATGCAGTTAACAAAAAATATTGTGTAAATAATTCACCACAAATTTAAATATTTGCACCACATTTTAGTTGCACTTAAAGTTTTCAATCTTTGTTCAATATAACATCTATGTCCCTAACATTTTTCATGACATTCTTATTCTCATTTTTTATTACTTAACATATCTTGTATCTCGTAACAATTTCTATCCAAAAAGTACGTTGAGATGAATTAAAAAGACTTACTTTCTCACCGTGATTTTTTTTTAAATAAATATAAAAGTGTGATGAAATGTTTTTTTTTAAAGTATGATATGAAAATAAAATATTTTGACAAAATGACGGTTGAAATAAGTATATTAATAATAATAATAATTAAAAAAAAAAGTTAACGAAAGATTCTATATAATTAATCTGTCTAATCCCAAAAACATGCGCGTTTCTCCCCATCCGCCTCCCCCTCCCCCTCGCCTGCCTCTCCCACCAAATCTTCTCTCTCAATATCTTGCATTCTATTCTCCAATTTTTCATCAAGAAAATTATAATCGATTGTGTTTTACGTGTTTCCCTTCAAATGGGTTCGTCGTTTTCGTTCTTGTTTTCGCATGGAAACTCAGTGATATACCCGTCGCCGGAGCCAGGCCTCGGGGACTTGCCGGAGATTTGCGTGGCGTCGATTATTGGGTGCCTTGACCCACCGGAGATCTGTAGGCTTGCAATGTTGAATCGGGCCTTCAGGGGGGCTTCTTCTGCGGATTTTGTGTGGGAATCTAAGTTGCCTTTGAATTATGGCTCTATTGTGGAAAGGTTGTTTGAGAATGATGGTGCGACTTTTGAGGGTTCTTGCAAGGATTCGTGTAAAAAGGATGTTTATTCCAGGCTTTGCAAATCCAATTCTTTTGACGGTGGCTCTAAGGTGTAATTTCCCTCCTTTTCTTTTCATTTTTCATCAGATTTATAAAACCCTAATCTTAAAATTTTGTTTTATTATTATTATTATTTTTTTTTTTGCAAAAATTAAAATATGGAAATAATGGGACAATCAAGAACGTCTCTTATGGAAAATTTGTGATTTTATCTTAATTGATGGTTTTTTATTTTATTTTATTTTTTGGATAATGCATAGAGCATATTATTTTTTCCTGGGTTTTAGTTGAAATCAAGCGCGTAGAAAACATTTCAAGAATTCTGAAAGATCGATTCTTAATTTTTGTGAAAGTTCTTAAAATATTTGATCCCAGTTTTCATTTCATATACTTTGATGGGTGTTTTAATGAGGATGAAAGATATAAGGTAAAATATTCTTTTCACTTACGATGTTAATGGGGTTTGTTTTTTTGGATTATGTTCAGAAAGTCTGGTTGGATAAGAGTAAAGGAAAGATTTGTATGTCAATATCATCAAATGGATTGGCAATAACAGGGATTGATGACCGGAGATACTGGAGTCGAATTCCAACTGAAGAATCCAGGTGAGGTTTTCAAAATATTTTTGTCTTCATCAATTAACTTAAAGGTAGGAATTGGGATTGAATACACTTTCGTCCATGATATTTTTATAGATTTTAGTGTCAAAATCAAACTTTTTCGGGGATATTATGATGACATTTTGTTATTTCTGGAGGTACCCGTTTTCTTCTAGTGAATCCTTGAGCACCTATATTTGATTGTTTCTATTGAAGACTGTGTTGGATTTTCTTGCCGTTGTGGTTGCTCGACGATTGTCCTAGCAGGAGGGGTAAGAACAGTTGGTATTAACTTGTAGACTAGAAAGTGGACAGCCTTATGGTGTTTAGGTTTTCTCTGAACATATTTCTGTTGTTCTCAGTTTTTGTAGTTAGCAAGCAGTATATGAACTGTACGTTGTGACTCAATTCTTCCATGTAGATTTCACTCGGTTGCATATGTCCAGCAAATCTGGTGGTTTGAAGTAAATGGGGAGGTCGAGTTCCCCTTCCCGGCAGGTTCTTATAGCCTCTTCTTTAGACTGCAGTTGGGACAAGCATATAAGAGGTTTGGTCGTCGGGTTTGTAATGCCGAGAAGGTTCACGGTTGGGATAAAAAGCCTGTCCGGTTCCAGCTTTCGACTTCGGATTGTCAGCAAGCAACGATACAGTATTACTTGAAGGAAGTGGGAAAATGGATTCACTATCATGCCGGGGATTTTGTTGTTGCAGACTCTAGCAAATCAACATTAGTCAAATTTTCGATGACACAAATTGATTGCACACACACTAAAGGTGGTCTTTGTGTAGATTCTGTTGTTGTATATCCTAGTGAGTTTAAAGAGAGGCTAAAGTGTTTTTAAAAGCTTTAACCTCTAGATAGTAAGCAATCAGAGGTAAGTAATGAAGGTATGTAGGTACATTGGTTACTTTTGTAGCTTTTTAGAGTCTACAAAGGCAGTTCTTATCCATTAATTGGTTATTTTCAGTCTCAAACTAATGTTATTAATACCATGGACATCATAAAATTTTAATGTCAGATTATTGTTATAAATTAACATCTGTTTGCATATGCATATGGATTGCTTGTTCAATCCTAGTTGAACCCTTCCTACTTGAGACCAGATAAGCAGATGGCTATTTCATTCGCTTGCATGTTATCTCTACATGCAAGTGAGGCTCATTGGTAAGTTGAACAGAGAAGTCGCGAACGGCATTATATAGGTGTAAAATCAAGTTGTTTAGAACCTTGTTTATCATATTAAATAATCTTATCGAGCACTATATATCAAACATTTCCTTGTTGTATAATCTTGTCAAAGTACTGTGTACCAAACATGCACTCGATCGAGCAATCGGTTATGAAAATATTGCTATACTTTACACATATTTATTTCCATAATCTTTCGATAATTCAAGAAATTAAGGTGCAAAGCTGTAATGTAACCTCCCTAATGAGAAACACGAAATTTTAAAAGAAAGATCCCCAATAGCCAACGATATTGGTTAGACCCCAAAAGAAAGTTCACTGCCAGGCTAGCGCACAATTTTTAGATCAATTTAGACCCTCGAAGCTTAGGAAGGTTTCTGGCAGTTCAAACTCAGGTGAATGTGCTTCAGTTTTGATAGTTATCTTGCGAGCAACTGCTGGTGAGTTATTGTTGGAGCTTGCCTCAGGAATATTAGCTCTTCCCGATGCAATTGCAGGATATGCAAGCGGAGAGGCATCATCTGCGCTCATGCCAAAATGCCCATCGCTGGTTACACATTTGTCCATATGGTCAATAAGCAAGCGGTTCGAAATGTTTTGATACGATTTGGAGGTGCCTTCGTTATTGAGCCTTCCACTTGCATCCAGCACACTCTTTCCTCTGCTGGCAGCCACCATGTCATTAAGCAATTTGTCGATCAAACCCTGTTGATTAATTTTGCCATGTTCAGAAGATTGGAGGGCTTTTAACAACCTATCGTTGCACTGATTGGAATCGGAAGACGGAGGACCAAAACATGCCGACTGGGTGGGGCGATTCATCTTTGTTCTGGCAGATGCGTTACAGGAGTTCTGCATAAGCAATTGACATTGATAATTGTCCAGTGCCGATATCACTTCTCCCGCCCCAAACAATACCCTGTTATCAACCCGGCACAAGATTCCAGGACAAGGCTGCTTTGCAATTCCCCATTGCTCCATACCCTGTTTCTTGTTTGTCTGATTTGTCCAGCTGCCTTGAGAATAATTGTTCAAGCTCTCTACAGAGGAGTGTTAAATTTAATTTAGAGAAGCGATAAAGTGCAGACAATAATCAAAGAGCATTTAGACAGAAAATCGATTTAATTCTAAAAATCCAACTAATAAAATGCAGTACAGGCAGTATTCATAGAGGTTTTCACAACAATTGATCTACTTCTAAACATCATAACCAATAAAAGTAGAAGAAGAATGCACTTGCAAAGTCTAATTACCATACGGGGCAACGGCTTAGCAAAATTTATGATGTGATGTCTATTTGATATATCAGCAAAACCCATGGTGATCAAAAGCTATTTTGATTGAAGAGTTTACCTCTTCGTAGAGAAGAAAGATAAATATTTCTATTGAAGCAACATCAATTAACGAAATAGAGTTCATTTTTATGCTCATGAGCAAAAACAAAAGGAAAACAAATGAAAAGGCCAGCATACAGGATTCATCACATTTATATTGAAAAGTTTTCATTGCTTCGAGTAGCAACTGAACAAAAACAAACAGATGAACAGTCAACATCATTAGCAATATAAGTATATCCACATACCGATTGGTCCAATTTTTCTGTCATGACTAAATGAAATGAGCTCTTTCATGCTATTGACAACTTCAGCTATCTGTTGACAATGCAATTGGCATGTTAACCATAAAAGATGTATCATTCCATGATGGAGGTTCGAACATTAAAAGACATAAAAAATGTACCTGCAAGGACCGAATAAATCTTTTTGGAAATCCCAAGTCATTCACCAGGGGTAATTTCATATTCCTTGCAAGTTGGTGCCCTGCCGCTGCAAACCTATACATAAGAGAGATATACCAAAGCCAAGAGCATTATGTTCTCCGAATTACTTTCATAAGTCAGGTTAATGAACTAAAACTATCACTACCTAAATAAGATATTTAAAATTTCATCTTCGAGAACTCAACAAGATCAAAGTACTTCATTAAGGCAGCACATTGTACCAAACATAGCCAGATTGGAATCACACAGCTGAAACAACTCGTTCAATAGTCTACGAATAAAATAACAGGATACTGTACATCTAGATATCTGCTAGTTAAATTCAATTTTAAAAACAATTTAATGTAACATTGCAAGTGAATCATCGGTTTTATTTATAACTAGCATAGATTATAAGGCCCCAAGCATTCAGCCGGTCTCTTACAGGGAATAGATCGAGCAGGATACATATGAAGCTAGCAGGAGAAAAGAACTAATTGATAACTTCCAGAATACTAGTTGCATTATCATTCTAAAATTTTAAGAAAGTAAGTCAAATGAATGCGAGATAATTTCATTTGTTCCACATTGTGTACTAGATGTCCCTCCTTTGAAAGAACTACTCCATTTAGCTTTATAACTATGAAATCATGGTCCTGACTGTCCTCTCCTTAATTGAACAGGGAAAATAATTAAACAATTGTAATTTATAAGTCTGACGAGAAATTTTTATGGAAATCGAGTGCATCGTGTTTAAGAAAATCTAGAAATATAAAGGAAAGACATGTATGCTTACATATTGCAAGTTGATCGCATATCATGAGGTGAGACCCTATCAGATGAACAGTCAAGTATGTTGTCATGATATTTCTGAGCAGCAAAAACAAACTGATTAACCTGCAAACAGAAAGAACTCTTCAATTATCTCAAGGCCGTTACAGATAAACAATCACCAAAAACTAGAGAAAATCTGGCCAGAAAATCTAGATCCTTAACATTGTTTCTCAAAGAATAGCCGTTTCCAAGGGAGCTGCTTTTAATCTATTTGATTTTGATCTAGCTCCTCGTCACTGATAAATAATTTGGTTCTATCATGTCCAAAAGAAATGGTTCTTGGAAAGTTTCGGTTCAGTTACTTATTGAAATTTAATCCAGATATCTCTGAAATATTTAAATGTTTTTCATGAATCAGAAACAAGAAATGAATCAGTTAGCTGCAGACATGTTATGAAATATTTAAATGTTCTTCATGAATTGGTAATAAAACAAAAAATGTGACAAAAGATAAGATCCGTTAAAAGTATTTCCCTCTGCTAGTAGTTTTCTTAAAGCGTTCATACAATGTACCGTCTCCCTCTACATTGAGGAACTTCCTTGATTTCAATAATTTTAGCATGTGAAAGAGAATTGCAGGGCAATGAAAATGTTAGATAAATCAATGAATACACGATAGGTTTCACAAACTATAACACATAAAATCGACAAAGATAATTCTTAGATCAAAAAGTTGCATTTACCAGCTCAGGATCAGGAATTAATACCTGTGAAGCAACCAATCTATGAGACAAAAGTTCATCATGATGTCGTGCGCAAAATTCCCAAGACAGTATCTAGGAGATATCAAGCAATGAGCCTCAGTAATGAATGCAGCTCAACAACTAATGGCAACAAGCCAATGCATAAAGTTATATAGCAACTTCTAACAAAATGGAAAAACTAATATACCTTTAGGTCATGTCGGAAAACAATGCGAAGTTTACCCTCCCGAACAACACGAAAATTCTTATACACGCTCTCTTGAACTGCTTTCCCATATTCCAGCATCAATAATCCAGAGGACAATCTACATGCTCGAGGCATTTCCAGGAAGAAAATCTCATCGATCATACCACTATCAAACATTATCTTGAAAAGTCTAGGAAACATCTCAAAAGTTGCCTCTGCAAAGTAAGGAGAACAAAAGAAAAGAAAAAACACTGTCAAATGCCATGTGTGACTAATATAAAAGATTACAGAAGATACTGAGATGCAAAATGAACTAAAATCCATGTTTGTTTCCAGGGAATATATTGGGAAGAGGGAGAAAGTTTCCTCCAAAAATTCTGGACTTAAGAACTACATTGTTGCTATCAGAGTATTGCAGTGCACAAAACTGTATGGCAAAGAGAGGAAGGCACTAATACTCGGGCGTATGAAGGACCTCCACAACAACTGTAAACTAAAAATATTGCCCAAGTATCATCGCAAATGATGCCCAAGGAGCAAGCTATACAAAAGATAGCATTGAAGGCAAAAAATGAGACACGGAAAATACGATGTGGTGCAAGAAAATCAATGACAGGTGAAAATGGGAATTACAAAGTAAAAAAGAAACAGTGGATATACATAAAATTAAGTATAAGTCCAGGAAAAACGAGAAAGTATAGTTGGCTGTGGAAACAATGCAATCGTTGTTCATTGAGTACTTACCAAGACCCTTCCCGGATCTCGAACCACAGATGTCACAACACCATGTCCCCTGAGAAACCACAGAAACAAACAAGGCTTCCTTTTAGACCAAACATGTCAATAGTGTGCTTGAAAAAAATATGGACTAGAAAAATGAAATACAGATAAATCTAGAATACAACAATCTGATCAAAGGACAAGAAAAATAAAAAATAGATTGGGGGATGGGGGATGTAAGTGTGATTATAGAAATTATGAAAAATGACATTTTAAAAGAATGAAGGTTGCATGCAACATGACACTAACCATAGATTTGGGGGAGAAAACACCAAGAGAATATTGCCCAATATTTTCATACATAGATAAACACCACCTTTTCTTTGAGCCAGGGGCATAATACTCTGATACAAATGTTCTCCAGTAACATATATTGTTGCCCTGGAGGAAAGATAAGAAAGTGTTAGATCAAGCTCTCCAATGATACATTAATAACTTTATGTTCCTAAAGTTCCAGTAAATACTGAATTAGAAGAAGAGCAAATTAAAACAAACATGTTGCTAAGAAATGCCTAATATACATTGAAATTTAAAATGGAAGATAAAGCAAAACTTTTTGCCAAGAGAAAGTAACTGACATTTGGTCGGTTCCGCAGGTGATATAGATACTGCATAATTCGTTCAGAACAAATATCACCATCAATCAAATTTGCAAATGACACTTGTTGATTTCCAAGGTCTTGTAAGAGAGGTCTCATCTGCTGTGCAGGTTGTTGAGAATTACTTCCACTTAGCTGTGAAATTGAATGCAAAATCTGCTGATGCAGCTGATTTTTCTGGCTATACTGCTGAGTCAATTCCTTGAGTTGGGAATTATAATCTTGCACTTGCATGAGTTGCTGCCTCAACAAGAATTGTTTAATAATTTGCTGCTGCTGGATGTCCTCTTGGTTGACATCAAATCTTGGTTTTTTCAGCATTTGAGTAATAATATCATGCTCCTGTTTAATTTTGACAGCATGTGAAACTTGACGAGTTTGCGATTTTGATTTGGACAAATCCGTAGAACCTGCAGCTTGTGCTAGTTGTTTCCTTTTTCGCTCCTGTTGACCCCTTTGACATGGATGAGAGAGTGTTTTCTCTGCAGGAGATGCATTCATTGGAACATTCAATGAAAATGGCATGGAAGATGAAGATAGGCTGATGTAACGTTCGATGTCACTACTGTCATTTCCATGTAAATGAGCACAATTTGGGAAGGTCAAGTCAGCATTGGCTACAGTAGTATTTGCACCTATTGCTGGCCCCAAACTTGAAAAGTTTACCAGAGCCGTTGAACTTACAACATTGGAAGCCAAATTTGCATCCACTTGTGCCATTCCAAGCAAAGATCCCGAACACCCTTCACTTATATTTGAACTATTAGAGCTCAGAGACTCTAAAATCCCTCCAGAACCATTAATAGGTAGCATTCGAGGGATTCCCAATTGGTTGTTGCGTTCCAGGAAAGCCTCCAAAGCCATCTCCTACAGGTAAGCAACAACTAAGAAAAAACTAACATCATTAACAAAAACCCAATCGAACCGTGTAAAAATATCTCCACTTGCTAACAGATAAAACAAGTAAAACATACTTCTAAACAGGAATGTTAGAAACAAGACTATACATTTGTACAATGCCTCAGAACACAACCAGTGGTTAAAAGATGGTTATTATTATGGTGACAGGTGACAACGTGCCGATATATTCACTTGGGCACCCTGTCACTTGAGTCGATGTAGTTGTACCCAATGTGGTTGTCACACGGCTATTAAGAACCCTATGTTTGAGTTGTACGGAAGAAAACACACAGCAAACAAGTTCTTCGATAACATGACAGATATATAACCAAATAACATAAAAATTGAACCAAAAAGCAATGAACACATGCAATGATCCTCCGAATTTTACTTACCAAAGTAATCAAACTTACCAAGAAATATATTTTCACTCATCCAAACCAAAAATTGCTTTTAAACAATAAGGATCACATTTCATCATAACGAAAAAAAAATCCCCAGGAAGAAAACTCATAAAGAAAAAAGATAACTCATCAAATATACGCTACATTTGCTCTATAAAATGCAACCAAATGAAGGGTTCCTCCAGTTCTATCTCAGAAAACAAACCCTACGCTTATTCCCCAATTTTTTTTTTTTCAATTTTTCGCCAAACACGGCAAATGACAAAAGCATCACTGACGTTAAAAAAAAAAAAAACAACAAAAACCACCCAAAGTCTAAACATAAAAAAAAGCATTAAAAAAATCCTAGAATAAAACTGCACATATCAAAATCAAACTGTATATACCTCAAAGATTAAAGCTCCAAAACCTCACTGCCATTTTCGTACCCTGTGTGCGTGAACTGTGAATGTAGAACGTTTTTTGTTTCTTATAGCATTCGCGGGAAGAAAGAGTTGGACGTAACCGGCTGGTGCCGGTCGTCGGGCCCACATTTGCAGGTCAGTATAGTACCGTAATATGGACACGCGTCGTGCCAGTTGGACTGGCATTTTGTAACCGATTGAATTTGGCGGTGTGGATGGGACAAAATATTGTAACGCTCTACTTTTATTTTTGTTTTATCCAAAATCTGTAATCCATGTCTATATTATCAAAATTTATAATCTACTTTTTGATATTACAAGAATCTATAATCGAGACGAGTGTTCATCCAAATTGACCCACCATTAAATCTATGGGAACACTTTAAAGTCACTTTTTGTTAAAAAATAACGTTGTATGGCTAAAAATCGATAACAATCATGATAGTAAAAATAATAACTATAGTCAAAATTTTGTGATAGTAGATATACGTACTATGATGGTTAATCTATATGTCGTCGTAAATATTTTTTGAGATTGTTATTGTATAACTTTCAAGAAAAATGCTCATCAAAATAATTTTTGTGTTAAACATCATGGTGTACTTTTATCGTAACAGTGAAACATTCACTGATATTAACGACGACAAAGTTCACACTATTGAGTTACAAACCGTGGCGCTGTTGATCTGCTAAACAAACATTCTCAATTGATTTTTATTTATTTATTTATTTTTATGCATACCCAAACATTTTATTGTGATTTTTGTGGCCGTGTATAGCTAGCTATATAGTTTGTGCACTATTTTGATCCTCAATTATAAGATTGTACCCCCACTTTATAATTATTAAGATTGCCCTTCTCAATCTTCCTTGTGTGAATATTAATTATAATTATTTATTTATTTTTCTAAAGGCGTGAAGGGCGTGATAGGATTAAAGTATCTTTATTTTTCAATTCGATTATACAATTGCTTACGTTAATTAAAGAGATGGGCTATTATACCCTTCAAGTGGTATTGAAAGTGCACGAATGCAGTTACAATTAAACTCAATGGAAAGGATGAATTGTGCGCCAAATCCTAAACAAAGGGCAGGAGTGCCAAAAATGAAAGAATGGGAACTCATTTCACACAAGGCCTTTAGCTTGAGAATTATTTGCAAATTCCCAAAGTAAAAGGTCTTAAACTACCAACTCCTGTACCTAAAATGCCCTTGAGAATTGGAAAAAAACTAAAGATGAAGAAGAGGTTCGACTCTTATATTATATAATGTAAAATAATTATAAAAAATAGTGATTTTTTAGAGATATATGGTTATGAAGTAGGAACAATTTGACTTTATGTGTAATATTATTTTGTTGAGAGAATGTGTGATGGAAAATATTAAAAAAAAAGAAGAGAATTTTTAGATATTTGAGCTCAAACAATGACTATGTATAATGTCCACTTGTGGTTAGGATATATTTATTACATAATTTGCCCTCAATCTTTTTCTTGTTTGTCAATTCTATTGAGTAATATTTACTAATTATTATGTGTAGCTTTGGAATCGGTTGGAGCAGAAAAGAAGAATAAAAGAACAACAAAGGCATTAGTTTGAGGTCTTGGAGAGCAATATAAAATGAAGGACCGTGCAAGCAATTAATTGAAGTTGTTAGTCTTTCGTTTTGAAAGCAAACAACCACCACGTGTCAATCAAATTGGAAAAGAGGATCATTAATGTTATTTATCACTCGTAGTGTTCAATATTAGTTTAAGTGACAGTATCCGTGACATTAAGTTATATGTTCAATTAAATACAAAAGTTTATAACTCATTTTATAAGATATATGATACATTAACACCTAAATTGATGTTCAAAATTATTTAAAAAGAAATGGTCATTGAGCAACTTATGATTCAAAGGCCCATTAACAATAACCTTTGGGTTGTACAAAGAAGAAAATGGGTCGTTTGTTCATTGGGTAATTATTTGGCCAATTTTAAAGGAGGTTCATTGTTGGGCTTAGGGGTTGAAAACGAGCTCAGCCGTTTGCGGCCATGGGCCGCTCTACACGTATTAAGATTAGTCATGAATGGAATCGAGCTCAATTTTTCTCATGAGTCGACTCATCTCGAGTTCATGGACCACTTGATTTGACAGTTTGAGCGGTCAAACGATCAAATTTTTTATTTTTAAAACGGTCGCCTCTTATATAAACCCCCCTCCATTTTATTTTTTCCACAAGTTTTTACCCTCTCAGTCTATGATCTCCCCATTAGCTCTTTTATTATCTTTAAATTTGTTTATTTGAATTTATTTTGTCCAATTCTAATATAAATTATATTATGTTACCTTTTTCTTTCATATATTATTTCAAATGGATTACAACATATTGTTGAAAATTGATTATTTCGACCAAATCTTCGGTGCTTCCAACATAGCAGAAACTGCCACACTATATTTAAATTCTTGTTGATTTAAGTATTGACTAGTGGAGCTAGAAAAAAACGAGTATTAGATAATTTATATATAAAAATGAACTAAGAATAATAACATTTATAACTAGTATAAGTCATAGATGAAACTTTAACTTATCTTATACTACATCGTTGTGAAAGTTATGAATATTTAGTTACTACTTATTACAATGCCCAACACTCACATGGTCCAGAATATGATTTGAAAGACCATGATTAACAAATTTCCTTCCATTTAAGACTTATTTTTAAAGTTTTTACAATGCCACGAATGCATGTTCAATCTGTATTGTCCCATCAGTCCTCTCGTTTCACTCATTTTTATTATATTAATAATTTCAATATGTATAAAATATTTTCCATTTTTTTTTATATAGTAGTAGCGATGGAAATTAAGTTTAGAAAATATTGAGTGAAATTGTCTGCGTTGTTTTCCTTAGTTTCGGTAACGAACCCTATATTTAATTTGTATGGTATAAAACATATTGTAAACGCAATTTCAAACAAATTAACTTTTGGATCTCCAGTTATACATGATAATCTAGAGTAATATTTTATATGAGATGTATGAGCTATAGGTCGAAAACAACGGCATGTTATTTCAGATGAGGAAGAAAGAATTTTTTTTTTTTATTATTATTATCATACTTAGGTAGTGGAGAATAAATGAGTGTCAATATTTAATTACCTTTATTATAACACATGATCTATTGACACCTATGATATTAACTGTGTAACATTGAAGGCTTATTTTAGTGCATGTGTCATGTTTTGTTTGATTAGAGATCAAGGATTGAAGAAAGAATTTTTGATAATTTTATGTATTTAAAGGACCGAGATGATCTAGATATCTAGATTCAAGATAAAATGGAGAAATTAATAGCAGAAGGTTTTCAAGACTTGAGTTAACCGACTTCATAATTTATATGTTGTGTAAATTTTCTTTTCCTTGTTTTGACTTCTAGAAAAAAAAATGTACATGTGATATCTTGTTCGTGTACAATTTTAATTCCATATACTCTGAAAGCATTATAACCAAAAAAGAAGAAGAAGAGAGCTTCAATTTTTCTTTATTTTTATTTGGGATTGACTCATGGAACTACGATAATGCTATTTCGAGGCAAATTATTGTTCAAGGAAGGGACATAATCCTCGTCCCAATTGTCTAATTTTTTAAAAATCAAGATTTATTTGAAATCTCTCCAACCCATTTTTTTATGCCCAAAAGCGGATCGACTACTCAAAGCTGTTATTCCAATTCTCAAATTATCCACATGCTCCTAAAATTTAATGGAATAAATTAAAAAATTTAAAACGATTATAAATGGAACAATAAGAGCTAGGATTGGGACGGGATAGGCCACCCTCACCTATCCTTGTCCACTGTCCCAGTCCTGCCCGTTGACATTCATGCTATCTATGAAAAATCAAGAGCATACTTGAGCCCGCATAGGCATCTAAATGGAGTATAGACGTTTTGGAATGAATATCAAAATATTCAAAGGAAATGGAGAGGAGAACATAAGATGAAGTAGAATCAAGGACACCAACTTTGAATTAAAAAAAAGGCAAACAAGAGATCATAGTCCTCAAACGATATTTGCAATTTCTAGAATTTAACCGGTGCTTAAATGGACTCTTGATAAATGATTTGTAGGATGAATCAAGTCCTAAAGTAAAATACACTTAAAACACTAGCATTTTACTTCCAAAATTTG
Source organism: Fraxinus cuspidata (assembly GCA_903798385.1). Classification (NCBI taxonomy): domain Eukaryota; kingdom Viridiplantae; phylum Streptophyta; class Magnoliopsida; order Lamiales; family Oleaceae; genus Fraxinus; species Fraxinus cuspidata. Next base: position 19,652 of record CAIGRP010009197.1, on the reverse strand, counting down.
TAAAACACAAAAAAGATGTTGAATATGTAAGAGAATTGTGAAAATCTCATAATATGGAATGATTTGTTTTAACTTATTTCAATTTTGTTTAGAAATGGAAAACTATTTTGTGTACATAGTTTTCCATCAATATACCCTGTATATAGTTTTCCATCGATACATCACGAAATGATCTAATGATTCATGAAAAATTGAGATGTTTTCATGGAAAATCGTCGAAAAATGAACCAGAATTTCCAACATCAACGGTTAGAAAATTAAACAGGGTAATCGCTTAGTACAAAGTTTTTCTTCGGCTTCGTGAGAGTGAGGCTGGGATATCGCCTAGTCTTAAGCCTGGGCGATCCTCCATGCCAATTTTCCCGATTTTTCGTTTTTTCTTTTGATTGTATTTGCATTTACTTGATACACTCATATAGATGTGTGATAATTCTAAATCACTTAGTTATATTATTGAACAAAATTACAACATGTTAACCTTTAACTCTTGTTACTCCCAAAAACGAAGTTAATCGATTGCGTGAATGACTGAAGTTTATCAATTTTATTTAATCCAAATATTATTGATAGAAACAGCACAATTACAAAAAGAATAATTGAAGTGGTTATTTATTTCAAATATTTTATTTTCTCTTGAAAAACTAGAATTGGATCCAAGTCCAGACCAACCAATCCAACCCAAACCAACTCGAGTTTGGTCGGTTTGGATGGGGTTGGATTTCAATTGTGAATGAGTTGGTTTCGATTTGAGTTATCGTTAAATCGAATATCGTATGTTGAACTCAAAACCAATCCAACCCAACCCACGCCTTACATGGAAGGTTTGACTCAGACTATAAGGCCCACAAGCCAAAGGACCAAATCGAGCGGGATTTATGACACATGCAAGCTCGAGTATCTAAGGGTCAAGCTGATCCATTGCTACCTTTAGCTGGGCTCGTGAGCCATTGGCCCAAATTTAAAGGGGTTTTGAGTAATTGCACTTTAATTTGATTTCATTAAAAATGTAGTCATTCGATTTAACAAAAATTAAATATACTTATCTTATTGAAATCCAAACACATCACAGTTACCTCGAATGAAATTTGTCCTCCATTAGTTATCACATCTAACGACGGCTCTTGTTCAAAAAGTCTGTTGAGATAAAATAACTTATTTTTTAATTTTATTTATGAAAAATCAATAAATATAAAAGTGAGACAAAAAAATTTCCACGTTAAAAGCACAAAATTTTTTTTAACATAAATTATAATCAAATGCGAGATATGAATTAATTGAAAGATAAATATAAGAATTCGATAGGGAAAAGTTAAGAACATAATTATTAAAATAAACTAAATTTGAGAAACTTAAGTACAATTAAACGGTGATGCAACAAATAAAAATGATGGTGCCAATATAATCACATGTAAAATATTGGAATTCTTAGGTCATATATTGAAGTTAATTTGAGGAGAGAAATATGTATACGTTAATAGATGAGATAAAAAAATGACATATACAGCCACTATTTGGTGATGATTAAAATCAGGGTTTTAGTAGATTTTAATAAATGTAACGAAACGTGTAGTTAAAAAGTTGTGAATCTTATACATTGCGTGATTATAATTAATTTTTTATTTTAGATTAGATTAAATTTTCTATCAAACAAGGGCTTAATATTCAATTTCAATTTTTTCCAAAAGTCTAATTTTATTAAATTTTTTTGTTGCGATCACAAAATCTTGATGAAGCAACCCAAGCCACCCACGAGCCAAAATGATTGTGTATAAAACATTCTTAGTCACTGTTTGACAACCATTATTTGAACACTCTTTTTTCTACATTTTTATTTTTAATTATATATTCACACAATAAAACATTTTGCACGTAAAAAAATAATTTATCCCTACTTTTTAACCACATATTTTCCTAAAAATCACTAATCAAACATTTTTTTCCCAAATAATGATTGTAACCCGTCCGAGGTATCGAATTATGGAGAATTGCATCATTAGTCCTCAACTTATGGGGTAGGTTACAATTTCATCCATTATCTTTAAATTTGGGCAGTTACTAAAGTAAATATTGATCATAATTCCAACCGAATCCAACATTGGAAATGGCTATCCATCCTAAGCTTGAAAAATGAAATCAAAGAGACCAAACTAGTTGAATTGGGCAATTGTTGCTTTTCAAATTGCTAGCAGGACAATTTTTCAAAGCCAATAAAAATGACCACCACCATTTCTTTATTCAAACAGAGACAGTGAAAATATTATTCACTGTTAAATCGTGCAATCTCTTTGATTTCTTTTTCAGTCTCAGAATGGATCTCCATTTTTATTGTAACTATCATCCATATTTTTACGGTATATTTTGCAAATATAATACGGACACGTTTGTCTAATAGAGAGAGTGTTTTCAGGTTCTTACGCAACTACCGGATAGTCTTGTGTGATGTGACCCTCTGTAAACTTATGTGGCGATGGTTTCCATGAAAAAAAAGAGCAATATCTTACAATTTAGCCCGTTTGGCCTCCATTATTTTAAATTATAATTTTTGAAATAGTAATTTTTTAGAAAATGTATGGTTAAAAAAAAGGAATTTTTTTTGGCTTGCATATAATATTATTTTATGGAAGATTGTGCGGTTGAAAATAAGAGATAGAAAAACAAATTTTTGGGATAATGAGAACCAAATAGGGGCTGAAATAATATGATCGAAATTGCCACCGATTGGACTGATTGAGAACCAATGACACAATTTTCTTGAATTGTATTTGGATTTTCTTTTGCCCTTTTTGGTAGAGTAACAACACTTTCGAAACTTCCAAGGGTTATAGTGTCACGCAAAGGTTAGAGCTGAATATTTTCTTTATCCAAAAAACCAATTTCAAAATAATATATATACGAATAAACTGGTCCAAAGCCAAGTCTCTTCAGAAAAATTATTTTATTGAATTTTCGAAATCAATTTCTCCGCAGATTTTTTGTCTTTCCCTAGTTCGCTCTGGCTCGAAAATCCTTGTCTCCCGTTCAATCCCTTTGTCATTTACAATAAATACGTCTCGATTGTTGAGCCATTTACAACCACTAATTAGTGGTAGTTGAACCACAGACCAGACTCAATACCGACCAATACTTTACAACCCAATTGGAATCGAATCGAATATGGCGCTGCCGGAGATGGAATCCATGGCGTCGGCGATCGGACTTTCGGTGCCGGTGCTCCGATTCTTGCTTTGCTTCGCTTCCACCATCCTGGTTAGTTTATTCCACCGGTTTGTACCAGGTGGACCTGTGGCGCGCCATCTTTACGCCGCCACGACTGGGGCTGTTCTGTCGTATCTGTCATTTGGGTTTTCTTCGAATCTTCATTTTCTGGTGCCTATGTTCTTGGGCTACGCCTCGATGGTCCTGTGCCGGAAGTATTGTGGGATCATCACGTTCTTCTTGGCCTTTGGTTACCTCATTGGATGGTATTTGACTTTCTCTTTGACCCTTCTCACAGTTTTCGATCTGTTGTTAAATTAAAGTTTGCTCGAGAATTTGTTGTTTTTGTTTGATGGACATTTGTTTGGTTTCTGGAATTACTTTTGTTCAGTCTGTTGAATTTATTTAAGAAGTATGTTTTCTAGCAGAAATTGGTGGTCGAATGCATCATACTTACGATTGAAGTACTGAGATTAAGAACGGAAGACTGGAATTTGACACATCGTTTGATATGTGAAATGCTTATAGATTCTTTCTAATTTTGATGATGCAAATTTATTTGGCTTGAATGTGCGTCGACCTTCCTTTTGATAAATATAGTTGCACGAATCTCTGTTATTTACTATTGTAACACTTGCGATGTTTATTCTTTCCCTGGTTTCTGGTTATACAAGGTGCCACAGAATTTGTGCTTGAGTATTGATTTACACGCTGATGGTGCTAACTTCAACTATAGGAGCATTGGATAGTTTTTATTGTTGAAACTTCAAAAGCTGCAGTGGATGCAATTTTCATTGGAAAATAAGCAAATATAAAACAAGAACAGAACCAACTAACAAAATGATGAACTAGAAAGAACTGAGATATACACTAGTGCTAACAAGAAAAATTGAGGCATGTGTATCAATACACAACGCTAAATCCAAAACCAATGCTACAATATGATAACCTTGAGTGGGAAACATGATAACCTTGACCGGAAAACCTTCATCCGGCTGTACTATTTTCAACCAAAATGAACTCAAAACACTAAAATGTGTATATGATAATAGGAATATTTCTAGGGAGAAATTTTTTTCCCGATATGTTTTCAATAATTTCAAGGGGAATGTCTATTATATGCCCTTTTGGACGGCTTTTAAAATTCTACATTTTTTTATTGCACGGATCGGTTTAAGTTAGATCAAACTTGTTTTGGATAGCTGAATATTAAAAAAGAACCAATCTGCTAAGAATCGCATTCTCTTCGGCGTGCAACTGCATATGTGGTTGGTGGCGTTTAATCATCATAGTCAGGCATATTAAGCAACCCGATTGGATGGTTTTGACTAGCCATATGGACATCACATATTCATGATTTATCCCTCTTCCTCCATGTCATGCGTGCATGATCCATCTCTTCTTGCCTCGCCATTGCTGTTGCAGTTTTCATTAGGAAAACTTAAGGCTACTTATATCTTCATGACAATGCTAAGTGCAAGTGCTCATCTGAATTGACGAATACGACCTTTGCATGCTCGGACAGTGCAGCGCGACCTTATGGTGGTTAACATTAGATATAGCTTCGTGTGCCAATTATTAAGATAACAAGACAATTACTTGTACATAACACTTTTTAAATCTCTTTCTTTATGTGGGGATATCTCACTTAAGCCTTCAAGAGAATTCCTAAATATTTTACAACATTTATTACCTCATGTAATAGATGATCTTCCATTTCAACAACTCGTCAATTAAGGATGCGATCTACTGTTAACGTCCAACAAATATCCATAAAGAACAAATTTTACTTGGCATTGGATTATATTAGTCTGCCTAGATGCTCCAAGTTATTGCCTATATATTTGATGTACAGAACCATCAGACTGAAATTACATAATCATTCGTAATCACTCATTTTGGAGATAATAGGATAGTCAATAAGTGAAAATTGGATCCTGTACCTTTTGCCGTGCTACAGATTTCTCACAATTTTATGAATTTGGGGTAACTGAAAAAATCATCCAGCTTTCATTCAACAGCTGCATGTTTTTTGGGATTTGGTTTTGTTGATAACAAACATTTTTAATTTGCAGAGAGACATTTTTCATGAATTTTTGATATGTTTATTTTATATGGTCAATGCCTTTGTTTTATTAATTGTGGACCTATCATATATAGGAGACTATTTCTACACGATGATGTATCTGAAGTCTATGCCATTTAAAACTAACTTCTGAATTGTTTACTTTTGGAATACACACGCAGCCATGTATACTACATGAGTGGCGATGCATGGAAGGAAGGAGGAATTGATGCTACAGGTTAGCACCATCTCAGTCACTTTCTTTGTTTGATTGTGCAAGTATTTTATCATTATTCAATGACACTTATTTATTGTTGTGGATTATTCTTTTAAGCCACGGTGATACACCAAGAAGAGAGATTTAAGCATTAGTTCTCTAAAATATGTATGCAACCATATATTCTTTACAAGTAATTCGATAAAGGATTTTCGGAAGAATTGGCATTTTGCCAGCCTTTCATAGGGTTCGAAATCCCTATCCAAGCTGTTACTAATGTACATATGTACTACTTGCATGGGTCTGCACAAAGCTAGTCCAGTCCAATTTTGTTCCTCATAGATATGCAAAATTAAAATTAAGGGCTGCTGCCTCTATATATATGTATTTATATGTATATATGATGCACAAATGTCTTCCTCCTATCCTTTGTTTTTTAGACTCTACATAATAATTGCAGAAGAGCACATATGTTACTTAATTTTCTTTTAATAGTTTCTAGAAGTTCAGACAATAAGTAGCCAGGTGTACAAGCAGATCTCGTGTTAGATATGATGGATTCATTCAACTATTCACAAGTGTAGACCAGGCCTCTTTTTGTTATTGGAGACGGTGGATTTATCTTTTTGCTATATTTAGTATTCTTGTCATGAACAAAACAAGAATTGAAGATAAGGTATTTAAGAAGCCTCAGAAGCTCGATGTCAATTGTCTATGAGTAGGCATCTCATTTTTTACAGCAGCTCTGCAACATTTTAATACTCTTCTGTGCCTGATACTACTGTAAATATTAATTTATCCGCATTTTCTTTAGCGACTCACCTTTTTGTGATTAATTGTGTTCAATGCGTTGAAAATATTTAGAACGCCTTCTTGTGATTGAATTCTCCAAAATCAATATTTTGAAACTGATTAAATTAAGATTGCATGCTTATTTGTTATTTGGCGCATGCATCCTGCATGTCCATTATGGTATATGTCTAATGAGCAACTTGGATATTTAAAATGCAATACATCTAGCTTGGATAACTTTGATTTTGCCAGAAAATATTAGACATATATATATATATACATACATACATATATGTGTGTGTGTGTACACACACACACACACACACGTGTATATATATATATATATAAGTCTTGAATAGCTTAAAGATTTGTTGACTTGTCAGCATGTTATTATCAAAAGAATACAACGTTGAAATTCCATTTTGTTTGCTTTCACAGATCATGGTTGAATTTATTGAGTGAAAATTTCCTTTACTTCATTGAACCAGCAATTGTTTCATGATTTTGATTTTCTCAACTCACAGGAGCACTGATGGTGATAACTCTGAAAATCATTTCATGTGTCATTAATTATAATGATGGATTACTGAAAGAGGAAGATCTACGGGAGGCGCAAAAGAAAAACCGCTTGCTCAAGTTGCCATCACTAATTGAGTATTTAGGTTATTGTCTCTGTTGTGGAAGTCACTTTGCTGGTCCAGTGTATGAAATGAAAGATTATCTTGAATGGACTGAGAGGAAAGGGGTATGTTATTTATGTTCTTGTATTATGCTTCTGCCCTTGTTTTTTTCGTTTCCATTAAGTAGAGGCTGCTCCAATATTATTTTCTGCAGAATTGGAAACCTACAGAAGAGTGTTTGTCCCCCTCTCCCTATTGGCCAACTTTCAGGGCTGTTCTCCGAGCTGCTTTCTGTATGGGCTTGTATCTGTACCTTGTACCACACTATCCACTTTCCCGGTTTACAGAACCAGTGTATCAAGAGTGGGGGTTCTGGAAACGTCTGAGCTACCAGTATATGTCTGGCTTTACTGCTCGTTGGAAATATTATTTCATCTGGTCAATCTCAGAAGCTTCTATTATTATTTCTGGCCTGGGATTCAGTGGCTGGACAGATTCTACTCCACCCAAACCACGATGGGACCGTGCAAAGAATGTTGATATATTAGGTGTTGAGCTGGCCAAGAGTTCCGTTCAGTTACCACTTGTATGGAATATTCAAGTCAGCACCTGGCTTAGACACTGTGAGTTTATGTTTCCTCTAGAATTTCATGTTGTTTTGACTAACTGTGTTTGTAAAGGTAACCTATAAGCTCATCGGCGACAGACATTTTTTATCTATGTGAATCAAATGCTATGCTAGAAATTGTACAGCACCAGAATAGATAAGAGCTTTCTGCAGAAAGAACCTGCTTATAGGAAAAATAGAAATAGTCATACCTAAATATCTTAAGAAATGATCTATAGTAGATGTTGTATTAGAATATTAATACACGTGTTCACGTCCATGTACATACGTGCCTATATTTATGTAATTTATCTTTTACGCTGTAGTGTATTATTTAAATTTGGATACACGCTGATCTACATCTGTTCTTCAAACCCTGCTGATTAAGAAATCTGGATCAAACACATAAAAATTGCTCAAATACATCAACCTGCACTTGAATTAAATATCATGTCTGGAAGAGTGTCTTCTAGATCTGAATCATTGTCAGGTCAAGTTAATTTTTGGGCTTACAATCATAAAACAGCGGGCCCTTTAAAGGTATATACTTGTGAGTTGCTGTGGAGTTAACAATGACTTTTTTCCTCAATCTCTAAAAATGCATAATGGTGGATTCAAAAATATCAACAACAATAATCTCTTTAACTGACATCTTTTGATTAAGGACCCCACAAGCTAGAGTTTTATTGTTCCAGTGTAACTCTCCTAGCTCGTCCCCTCTCTGCTTGCCTTTTATTCGTGAAAAGAAAATGCATACTTGAGATGCCTAATTGTTACAACGGTTTTCTTAGTAAATGTTGTAAATAGTTGTGTGATGTCCAATTGTAGGCTTCCAAAACTCTATGCAACTGGTAGGGGTTTTAGCATCCCTTAATGATAGGAATGTTACTTGTGTAGGAGTGTAGGAGTTACCTAATCTGTACTGGTGAATCACAATTGATTATTTATATTATGAATTCTATTTCTTATCTAATTAATCTCATTGAATTTAGATGTCTATGAGAGGCTCATTCAGACGGGTAAGAAACCAGGGTTCTTCCAGTTGCTAGCTACCCAAACCGTCAGTGCAGTTTGGCATGTAAGTATAAATTCTAGCCTTCTGTCCTGTAAGTTAAACAATGCTGTACTTTGACAATATATTAAATGTGTTTTGTTTTTTCTATGTACTATTTTTGTTAATTCTAGTTGGCACATCAACAATTAAATTATTTTCATAATAATATCTTTTTTTCTTTTTTGAGAATTAAAAATGCTAAATAATTTATTGACATAGTATTAAAAATTAAAGCAGAAAGATAAATTAGCATTCATTGATTTGCCTTGCGAAGCTCTCTTGTGCATGGGCTTGCGAATCATGTATATATGACCCTGCCGTATTCACGCCTTTAAGCATGCCAATCTCTGTGTTACTCCTTTTCTAGTTATATCATGGCTCATATTTCATGTAAATATATTTGTAATTGGATTACAAGTTTATATCTGAGAGCATATGCACAGGGACACACTTGAGTACTTACATATATTTGTTGCCTAAATTGCACCTGTCTTTTCAACAGCACTTTTCCTTTTCCTTGCTGATTTCTACAGCTATTCTAATCCAAATTAACCGTCTAATCACTGAATCAAATTATTTCATAACGTCACAGGGATTATATCCTGGCTACATCATATTCTTCGTTCAGTCTGCTGTATTTATTGCTGGTTCGAGAGGTAACAATTACAAATACGTTTAACGAGATGGTTAATTATAATTCCCTGCCTTATTTGTTTTGGTCTATGAACAGTTCTTTACAGATGGCAACAAGCCACCCAATCAAATCTAATTAAGAAGATATTCGTATTCTTGAACTTTGCTTACACGCTTTTGGTTCTTAACTACTCCTGCGTGGGTTTCATGGTTAGTCCTGTTGTTTACATTCATTTATTCTCGTTTGCATTAGATCTCCACTGTTAAGCTGAAAATTCATAATGCTATTCTGCACATAGGTATTAAGCCTGCATGAAACCCTAGCTGCATATGGGAGTGTATACTATGTTGGAACTATTATTCCAATAGCATTGATTCTGCTCGGCAAAATCATTAAGCCAGCTAAGCCCTCCAGAGCTAAAGCTCGGAAAGATCAGTAAGGTAGAAATTACGCCTTTGATATTTATTTTTGAGAGCTGGGTTGCAATTCTTAATATGACGAAGTGTTGATTGCTGCTACATTTCTTCGTTTCTTTGTAGTTTGTAAAATTTAATTCGGCAACAAAATTGTTATTTCCCTTCCATCTTTGAATGTAATATGAACTTCGACTTTGTTCAATTTTACCGAGTCGAAAAACTTGACAACCGTTAGTGTAACCATATGATTATGGATGCACACTGTGTCAAGAATAGGGTTGTCATATGTTGATTCTGTTAAAAAGCAGAATCAGACTGTTTAACTATTAGAGATTGAGAATAACTGTTATCTTCTTCAAGTTCTGAGTTCTTAAAGACACGAACATGAGCATGCAGTGTTAATAGTATTGTCCAGTCGAGCCTACCAATCGTGTGGTAAGCTTGGTATCTGATGTGGAACCACAGGGAGAAAACAGAAGAGTCTGGAAGTGCATCACAATTGGTATAAGAATTTAGACAGAATGTTCAATATTAATGAAATGTTAATAATCAATTTCTTGCATTATTGCAAAATAAATCTTTATCATGCTTTGATTTCATAGTAAAAAAGTAAAACATAAAATTTCACAACTTAAACCGGATGCACCTAGACTGGTTCTTATTATCGTGTGAATTTCATTCTAAAATAAATAAATAATAATAATAATAATAATAATAAAAACACCTTTAAAACTCTGCTCTATGTAAAAATGTTCTTAGAACAACATTATTCCTTTGAATAAGTTAGAGGTAGTTGTCCGTATGCGGTTAAGGAATGTATGGATTCTCAAAAAGACGGGAACCATGGAGGTCCTCCTTGGACATCTCGGATAATATGAGTGAATCTGGTCTATATTAGATCTCACTCTAATCACTCCATCTATCCTCGAGGTGTGATTTCGAATCCTGGTTCAAACATAAGGAGTATGTCACGTTAATGTTCATTTGACAACCCCACATCTTTGAATAAGAGACTGATGGGCACATTAAACTATCCAAGTGGTTGAGAATTCTTACCACCGAGGCCTGGTGATATAATTTCCGGTGTATTATTAAAATCTATTCCAAAATATAGGAATGGAAGTGAAGTAATATGAATGAAATTGATCTCTTGCCCCAGTGGACACGATAATATCTTTCCACTAATGGTGGCAACAAAACCTCACAGTAGGCAAGAGATCAGGGCTGGAATTATGTATTAGCTAGAGGCCAAAATGAAAGTACAGTAGCCATAAGTATATGAAACCCTACCAAGAAAGAAAAGTGTGTATAAATGAATGAATGGATGATGTTGTTTGTCTTGATGAAGGCAGCTGGATAGCTGTCTTTGCAGCCAAGCCAGAAGGGTATCTATGGACCACTCCTACATTTGTTTGCTGACTTAGACTACTCAATCCATGTGCCTCAAGGCCTGGGACTCCTATTATTGAGTAGTTTTCTCCAAGAATGATCCATCGATGAACTGGCCTCAAACCCCACCTATCTTGATGATTTACTAAACATATTTCATCATGAAAAAGTTGGGGCACTTATTCGTGCCAAATGAGCTTATTTGTAACGTTTCGGATGAACAAGTTTTTTGCATTCCATTGATAAATTGGCATTGATCCCACCTATCTTGATTATTTACGTCCCAACATGTATCATTATGGAAAAGTTGGGTCTCGATAGTTGGGGCAATTGTGATTTTTGAACATGCTGGAGTGAAAACGAGAAACGGGTTGTTATTCGATGACATGATTTATGTGACTTCGAGTTTTTCCTTGAGTGCTTTCGAGAAGTGGCTTCAAGCCTATCCATCTTGATAATTTACCACTCAAAAGGATGTGTCATTTAACATGTATCATCATGAAAAGGTTAGGGCATGATTATCGTGCCAATGATCTTATTTAAAAATGTTAATGGAAGCTAAAATGAGAAACGTATTGTTATTCAAAAAGAACCATGTTCTGATTTCGATTCACATAATCCTATCTACCACAACAATTGAAGCGAAAAGAAAACCAAAAACTCCGTCATTATCGGGGGGAAAAAAAATGTCCTACAACCCTTTGATTAGGCATGAGATGATGATCCAAAATAACTTGATAGGGCAATTAACGTTGTTCATTTGAATAATTGAATAGGTTCAAGTGATGAGAGCATCCAAGAAAGACATCAATTCAAAGGGGGAAGACACATGCATTTGTATATTTGTACAAAAGATGGCTACTAAACAAAGCAGTTCACTTGGAATGTTTGCTTGGAGGGAGTTGACATCAATGTCTCTGTGGCAATTTGAACGGACCAGTAACTAACTTATAATTTGTCCAGCTTATGACTGGAAGCATTCTGGCAAGCCTGCCTTCTTTCAGAGAACCCCATTACTTTTAATTGACCTCTTTTGTTCGAATCGAAACTCTCTTATGACACGTTAGTATATAAGATTAGACGAGATTGGATTGTACTATTAATAATATTTTGTCTTACTTTTTTTGTTTTTAATGATATTAGAGAAAAAATTAATACGATAAGATTACGTTTGGTAAAATCAGATTAGATTGTACAAGAAATTATGCATAAAATTAGAGGAGATCATACTAGGAAGATAGTATTCACAAGTGTTTCAACGGAATGCTACTTCACATTTTGTCTTCTTGGATGTTAAGATTTGAGATTCCATCTTAAAAGGTCAACTTTATTAAGATGAGTAGTCCAATCCTTTATAAATTGGTCTATATTTTTATCTTTATTCAATGTGAAATTTTATCACTTAACATGCTCCATAAGATGGTGGCTCGTTTGAGCAGACTAATTTTGAAATTCGTGTACTCAAATTTTTTGAGTCTTAATCGGATCGAATATCTCGTTAGAGCTTAACAGACTCTAATACCATGTTAAGATTTGATGTTCCATCTTAAAATATCAACCTTATTAAGAGAAGTAGCCAAATCCTTTATAAATTGGTCTATATTTTCTTCACAAGCAATTCGATCCGATTAAGACTAAAATAAAATAAAATTAAGCATACGGATTTTAAGATTGGTCTGCTCAAAAGGAGCCACCATCTTGAGGGGGTATGTTAAGAGATAAAATCTCACATCGAATAAAGATGAAAATATAGACCAAGTTATAAGAATTTGGACTACTCCTCTTAATAATGTTACCTTTTAAGATGTAATCTCAAATTTTAACATGATATCAGAGTCCATTAAGCTCCAACGAGCAATTTGATTCAATTAAAAAATAAATAAATTGAGCATACGAATTTCAAGAGTGGTCTGTTTAAAACGAGCCACTATCTTGAGAGGTACGTTAATGGATAAAATCACACATCGAATAAAGATGAAAATATAGATCAATATATAAGAGTTTGTGCTACTCTTCTTAATAAGGTTGACCTTTTAAGATGAAACCCCAAATCATTTAAAAGGGAGTAGCACAATCCTTTATAAATTGGTTTATATTTTCATCTTTATTCGATGTGAGATTTTATCCCTTAACATTGGATTGTAGTTCAAAAATAACATTTCAAAAAAGACGTCGAGATTGACTTGAACTATAGAACAACAAACTTTTAATTTATTTTTTTCTTTAATACTATTCAATATTGTATAGACCATCACCTTCAGGAGTGGTCAAGTTGGTAGAGCAGGTGAACGCGGAGACCTAATGTCACGAGTTCGAATTCCCTGCCAACACTTTCTCTGTCGAGCCCGTCGCACCGGCTTGCCTAGTGCGATTTATCTCTCTTATGTGGTTTGCGGACTACTGCACATAGAACGAGGTTTACCCAGTGCGCACTCACGAATAGCGGTTGCGGGTTCTTATGTCAAAAAAATAAAAAAGTAACTTGAAGGTTGCTGCCAAATTATCGAAGAAATCAGTCTGTTAGTGTGTACTTATCTAGGAGGTTAGAAATTTGTTAGACAAAATCACCATTAAATGTATATTTTATTAACCCTTGAGAAGGCAGACAACTCAAGAAATTTTTAATTATTATCACCTAACTTGGCATGGGATTCTAGTAACTTTTTTATTTCTTTGAACCTTTTTTGGGTGGGTTTTTACTTGTCTTGTTGCCTTTAAAATTATTCCCTAATAAATGGATAAGATGGGAATTGTATTGACAATCATTGCATTTATAATTTTGTCCAAAAATATATGTATTTTTGGTAATGCTGCAAAAATATTCTTAAGTACACGAAAGTTCAATAATTATATTATGGACTAAAATAAACAAAAAACCAAAGACATAAACAATATTCTTAGCCTCCCTTCATTTAACCTATTTAAACGAGAAATAAAAAAATCAAACTCTCTTGTAGTTTGTTTCCCTCATTATGTCAATATTTTTAACGTGTTACTAATATTGTACACCCGACAAAGTTCATCATATTAATTAAGTACACATTACAACAACAATAAAAAATTAGTCTTATTTTCAATTGATTCATAGATCATTCCGTGAATCTATTTTCGTTATTCTAATTTATCCATTATTATAGCGACGACAAGTAAAATATTAAGTGACTTCTGATACGTTCTTTCATTTTGCTGTCTATTTAACTATCCTATCATTGAAAAATAAAAATATCATTTAACGTGTCTTATAAATACTAAACCATATGTTGCTAGAGGAAATATTCGCAACAATGAGATTTGAACTCAAGACGTTTGTTCTTTCAGAATATTAGAGGGAAAATCAGGAGATTATCAAGGCAGACTTTCGTCCGATAAATTTAATAGTCAAACTCCCTTGTGCCATTACACTAGAAGATTGATCTTTGTCCAACTCAAAGAAACCTTCGTAATTTGCATGTCTGTGCTATCTTTCAAGATGCTTACGGCCCAAAACATATTTATTTGTTTAAATTATTTCTTCAACACTACAAAAATAAAATAAAAAGAAAACCAACCAACCCCAACAAAGGCATATAATCTCTCTCTCTCTCTCTCTCTCTCTCTCTCTTTTAACAACCCCTATCTTGCCATTCTTCTTCCTGACTCTTTCTCTGTGTCTCTCCATATACATATATATAAATAGATTCTGTAAGTATCATTATCATAATACTTTAATGAAACTTCCCTTGAAATCCCTTAAAATGTTAAGAACTGACTCAACATATTTTATTGTGGTTGTTCATCACTCATAGGGATTTGTATGTATACATTCAGACCATACTGTGGTTGTTAGTCTGACATTGTGGGTCAGAATTTGTTCTTTCTTCATACATGGGTTTGTTCTTAGCTTAGCAGACAGGTAGTTAAATTCATCTTCATCAACTTTTTCATACATTGCATTGACCATATTGTGTGATCTATATAACAAGAATTGAATGTATACAACCATGAACAAAGATAATATTAGCAGAATGAAGACTAAGTCTGCCGGAATTTCTTCGCCGGTGAAATCCTCGGCCGCCGGTGGTGGTTATGAGAGGTGGGAGGTTAGGCCTGGAGGAATGTTAGTACAGAGGAGAAGTTCAGATTCTAATCAGAATTCCATTCATGTTCCCAACATCAGAGTCGAAGTTAAATACGGAAGATCTTATCATGAAGTCAACATCAATTCTCAAGCAAGTTTTGGTATTTCTATTCCCAAAATTCTATCCATTCGACCTTTCGACCCTTGAAACTTTTTTCCGATCAATGCCCAAGTTGGGTTTTAGTACATTAGTTTGAATATATGCAATTTTTGGGGCCTTGGCATTAGGATTATAAATTATTCCATCAGATTTTGAGTCTGTGTTTTCATAAATTTCAATTTCTTGATCTTATAATAATAATTATTTTTTATGTTAATGGATCATAGTTTTAAGCGCAGGTGAATTGAAGAAAATGCTAGCTGGGCGGACCGGACTACCTCCGCAGAATCAGAAATTGATATACAAGGACAAAGAGAGAGATTCAAAGACTTTTCTTGATGTTGCTGGAGTGAAAGATGGATCAAAGTTTCTGCTAATCGAAGACGAATTGAGCAAAGAGAGACGACATCTTGAATCCTTAAAAACTGCAAAAATGGAGAAGGCATCAAAAGAAATTGCAGCCATTAGATTTGAAGTCGACAAACTTTCAAAACTGGTGATAATTTTGCCACTTTGTTGTATAATTTGTTAAAAAAGATTTGATTTTTTTTCCTGATTTTTTGATTAATTTTTGTAGGTGGCACTTACTGAATTGAAAATTAATTGTGGGAAGAAAGTCGTGGAGACAGTTTTATTGAATTTGATTGAATTGTTGATGACACAACTAATTAAATTAGATGGAATTTCTGCTGATGGAGATATGAAATTGCAGAGACGAATGCAGGTACCTATTTACACTATAAAATCAAATCTTTTAATATTCCCTTCGAGTTTTCATAAAAATATGCGAATAATTTTTTGAAAATTTAATGAATTTGAAGGTGAAGAGGGTGCAGAAATACATTGAAACTCTTGATATCCTCAAGATAAGAAATTCTTCCCTTGGCAGTATGGGAAATGAGAGGATTCCAGGGCCAGTTGTGGTGACAACAAAATGGGACAAATTCTGATACTCAATTGGAGTAAAGATGTGAAGAAACGACGTGTGTGGTAAGTTATATTGGACAATGTATAGGAATAAAAAATCTAAACATTATATTGTTGGGTTAGATCTAATATTACGTACCGTCTGCGCACAAATGGTATAAAATATGCACATATATCCTTTTTTTTTTCCTTCTGGTAATCAAAAGTTTGGCATTTGTCCATTTAGAAGTGAAGCCCTGCTTTCCCATTTGTATATAGCAACCTATGAAAGGAGAATGTGTTGGTCGCCTTGAAGCATTACTTATAAATTTGGTTCAGATTATTAGGGCAATAATATTTGTAGAAATTACCTTCACCTTCACCTTCAGCCTTCAAATATGCTCGAAAAATCGAAATGTATTTTTGAACATAATCTCAATCTCAATCATGGTCATTTTCAATAATGATATACGGTGTACTTGATATTTAACAATTTTCTAAGACGAAGATTAGAGTTGAATTTCCCAAACTGAGATTTCAAAGCAAAGTTTTGGGTTTCAAACTCAATCATATATGTGAATCATTACGGAAATCGTCAATGAGAATGACATATTTGTATGCAATTTTTCCCGTGACTTAAAGTTGAAAGTTAAGTAAAAATACAATTTTTTATACGAAAGTTCTATTGCCACTTTGACCCTTGAAAAAGCCTGCATTTTGTATTTTAACAAAGAATAATGCTATTTAGCACCATTAATGTTAAATATACCTGTCTAGGTGACGTTATGTGATAGACTTCAAATGTAGAATTAAATGATTCATTTAATTATAATCATATAATGTCACATTAATATTACCTAAACTGATATTTTAATATCAGTGGTGCTAAATAACATTATTATTTGACAAATATTGTTGTATTTTTATGTTAATAACTAAGACATGATCATTGATCTCAAGCACGAGATTCCTTGTTGCTTGTTATGATAAAATAAGCAGGTGGCCATTTTAAATAATCTATTGGCAATAATTAAGTTACTAATTGCACCAAAAATGACACGGTTGACTTTTGAACACATAATAGCATAATCTTTATTTTATGTTTGCCCGTGACACTCGACAAAAGCTTTTCAAAGTGAGTGGATACATTGCCCTTAGAAAGATGTTTTGATAATTTCGTATTTTTAAATATTCGCAACTTTTTTTATATTATCGTCGAATTTTAAAAGTTTTCGAGTTGTCACAAAATTTTTCCAAAATTTTTCATTTGCAATTGAATTTTAATTTTTTTTCAAGTTGTCATCGAATTTATCAAAATGATATCCCATTCATCACTACATTACTTCCCGTTTTGAAAACATATGTTACTCGTTATTTTGGTGACATGTCAGACACTAACATCGGAAGCATACCACGTGTACAAATTTCGTCTATCGATCTTCGAGTTTGTTAGTTCTTAAAATAACGAATGACGAAGTGATGGATAAAATAACGTAATAGTAAGTACACTAAAAAGTTGAAAACTTTTAAAATTCAATGGCATTGGTGATATTTAACCCTCAAAAAGTTTCAACGATAGTAATAAGACCAATTTAATGCAAGTTGTCCACATTCCAAACAATTAGTTGGACTGTAAAATGGGCTACAAAATGAATCAAGCCTTGTTCCTCTGCATTTGTTCTTGAATTTGAGTAAAAAATGTTGGCCCAATACTATTCCTATAAGTGGAACCAACTTTTCAAGTAAAAGTATAATGAGTAGAATTAAAAGAAGAAATTAGTTCGTTTAGTTATGTTTTCAGGGAATTTAAACCTTCAAAACAAACAATATTGTTTGTAAACTAAAAATTACGATAAAAATTTTCAAACAAAATATGTAACTTTATTATTTTCTTCGAATGTTGCTAAGTTTGCTATACCTTCAACGACCAATCATAATAGGTCCCCTCAAAAAAAAAAAATATATATATATATATATATATATAGTGGCTCGGCCACTGATTTTTTGCCATCATTTCAAGTGAGAAAAATTGACATCTTAACGATGAGAGGAATTATTAATGGGAGGATATCAAGAATAACCCAAATTAAGAAGAGTTTCTTGTCCTCCGTCTCAAATTCTTGCAAGAAGCCATCTTCAATGGCACTGCGTTGATGGAACAAATAAAGGTTGATAAACAAATTACACCCATTGAACACTTGAAAGACAGATTTTGTTCGGAAAAAAACATTTCTCTTTTGGCTTTCGCACTTAAGGGTGGCTATATTAAGTATTAAATCTACTATTTTTATAAGTAAATTGCATTTTAATCACATTAACGATCCCTAACCTTTATCCAATGTCAGATTTAGCCTGAATATATTTACGCCACATTTATACAATATTGTCGTATTTAATCAAAGATTGTGAGTAAAAAGACAAATAAATTTTTACTGCAGGTTGGGACCTTTAATACAATTAATTGTGCTGCATTTGTAACAAAATGAGGTGAGAATATAACCACACATATATTTATCCCATACTTAAAATCACAAAATTTGATTAAAAAGACAGTTAAACCTTAAATTTAAAATTAAATGAAAAAAGATTTGGCGAAAACTCAAGGATTTTATATATAGTTTTCTAGCCTTGCAAGCAACAATAAAAAGATTTACTAACGTTGTTAAGTATTATCATTTTTTTTTTCATGAAACGACTGGTCTTGGAACTAATAGAGCTTTGGATCAAAGGACGGAAAAGACATATATCCTAACATTTCTTATATTCCATTCAAACAAATGTAACATTCTTCACATAACAAACATTGACGAAAAGTAATATTCATCATCTCATGTCTCAATTTCTAATTTGATCAATTTTGCTACTCTTGGATAGTTCAAAATTCTGTCACACGACGTTGCACTATTGCAGGCTAGCTCGATTTGGCTTTACTTCAAAATCGAATAGAATAATGTGATGAATAAATGTACCTTCCTACTTCTTTTCTTGAATGCTATATATCTCACGGGGCCTGGTACTGTGACGACATATACTCAATAATTCCCTAGCATCATCTTTGATCACTAAGGTAGACATTGGTGGCCTCATCCTTATCAGTACACCAGTAACTGTTGGAATTAATTTCTTATTTAACAAACATTGACGAAAAGTAATACTCATCTTCTCATGTCTCAATTTCTAATTTGATCAATTTTGCTACTCTTGGATAGTTCAAAATTCTGTCACACGACGTTGCACTATTGCAGGCTAGCTCGATTTGGCTTTACTTCAAAATCGAATAGAATAATGTGACGAATAAATGTACCTCCCTACTTCTTTTCTTGAATGCTATATATCTCACGGGGCCTGGGACTGTGACGACATATACTCAATAATTCCCTAGCATCATCTTTGATCACTAAGGTAGACATTGGTGGCCTCATCCTTATCAGTACACCAGTAACGGTTGGAATTAATTTCTTATACTTGATTTAATTGGGTAAGAAATCATTAAATGTGTTTTTTAATGATATGGGCCATTGTAATTAATTTGGGTGAATT
>CAIGRP010009191.1:0-21062 GCA_903798385.1 Fraxinus cuspidata | reverse complement strand
AACATGTAACCAATTTAAGGATTGAGTTAGAGATAAGCATAACTTGTTTGTTATAATCAAAACATACGGTTTGACTATAGGTCAACAATTAGTGCTGACACGACAATGTTCTCGAATGACAAAGAACACAATGGAGGACTACTTTTCATGAGAAATTCTGTAAGTTCGAAAGTTAAATGACAAGGGAAAGTGGCTTTGAGGATGACCAAAGCAAATAACTCACCATCAACAATGTTCTATATATACCGGACATTCAAATAATCTTCTATTCTCAAAGATGAGGCCTTAGATATTTTCAAACATTATAAGACTGAAATTAAAAATCAATTTAGTAAATGAATAAAAAATATTCAAAGTGATAGGGAGGAAAATAAGGAACACTGTTTGAAGAATTCTGTTCAGAATATGTCATTATTCATCAAACAACGACAACTTACTCACCTCAATTAAATGATGTTAAACATAAAAATTGAACTCTTTAAGAGATAATGAATGCTATATCAATAAGTTCAGGCGTACCCCCAAAACATTTGGGGAAAGCTATATTTTCAGCAATGTCATTCTTAATAAAATATCACAAAAGAAAATGGATGAAATTCCAAATGAATTATGGAAATGTAATCAATTTTTTTTATAAACATTTGAAAGTGTGCAGATGTTTATCTAAGGTTGAAGTACCAAAGCCTAAGCAAGTTAAAATTGAGTCTAAGATAAATGATTATATATTTATTGGATACGCCAATAATAGTAGTGCATATCGATTTCTTGTTTATAAGTCTGATATACAACACATACAATCATTGAATTGTGAAATGCTGCATTCTTCGGAAATGTCTTTCCATGCAAAGACAAACAAGAAATAAGTTCAAACCAGCGAACTTTTGAAACTGCAAATAGTACTCCTCTAAGCGATGTAGAACCAAGATGCAGTAAAAGGATTAGAACATTTACATCATATAATCCTGATTTTCTAACCTATACAGTAGAAAATGATCTTAAAACATTTAATAAAGCAATATCTACTCCAAAAGCATTGCATTGGAAAAAAGCTATCAATAGTGAGATAATACGATAATGCAAAATCATACTTGGAAGTTGGTTGATCTCCCACCTGGAAATAAGCATTTAGGATGTAAATAAATTTTCAAGAAGAAATTGAAGCTGAATTGATCCATTTATAAATACAAGGCTAGGTTGGTCATAAAAAGGCTACAAATAAAGGAAGGTATTAATTTCTTCGATACATACTCACTGGTTACTAGAATCATTTCGATTAAAGTTTTGAGTGTAATTGCTACATTACACAACCTTATATTTATCAAATGGATGTTAAAACTACATTTTTAATAGTAAAAAAAAGAAACACAAATGGAACAACTTGAAAGGTTTATTGCTCCTAACAAAGAAAAGGAAAGTATGCAAACTCGTTAAATCCATGTATAACTTAAAGCAAGCACCAAAGCATGACACCAAAAGTTTGACAAAACAATGCTGTCAAATGATTTTAAAATTAACGAGTGAGAAAAATGTAAATATATAAAACACGCACATAAAGCTTATATAATCGTATGTTTGTATGTTGATGACATGTTAATTATGAGCAATAGTCATAATATCATCATGAACAAAAAAAAATGCAGACAAAACATAAAAGATATTGGTGTGGTAGACGTTATATTAGGGATAAACTCTTTAGGACATCTGATGGAATTATTCGTTTTCAATCTCATTATGTTGAGACCGTACTTAAAAGATTTAATGTACATGAGGAAAGTCCATTCAAAATTCCAATTGACTTAAATTACACTTATTCACAACAAAGGTGAATCAATGTCTCCATTAATGTATTCATAGGTTATAAATGGTTTAATGTGCAACCTGCACTCTTCCAGATATAGCATATATTGTAAAAAACTTAGAAAATTCACCAGTAATCCAAGCAATAATCATTGGAAGTCATTGAATAGAGTTCTTAGATATCTAAGATTTACCTTAAATTTTAGATTAAATTTTACAAGTATCAAACTATATTGGAAGGATATTGTGATGCGAATTGAATATATGATATAAAGGATTCCAAATTTTCCAGTGATTATGTTTTTACAATTGGTGGTGCTGGCATATCTTGGAAGTCCTCAAAACAACCTTGTATAGCTTGACAATGATAGGATCGAAGTTTATAACTTTAGAGAAAAGCATAATAGCTTCGCAACTTCTTGGAGGATAATCCATGTTGGCCTAAGCTAGTACTTGCAATTGGTATACATTGTGATTGTCAATCAACCATTGAAAAAGCACAAAATAATATGTATAATGGTAAGTCTAGACATATACATTGTAGACACAATATCATTAATTAATTGATCTCAAATAATATTATTTTCATTGATTATGTAAAGTCTAAGGAAAATATAGTCGAATCTACTTATGAAAGGTTTACCTAAAAATTAAGTATATTGTCTATCAAAATGAATGGGCTTAAAGCCTACTGCGTACGAGTCTTTGTAATAGTAACTCAACCTTATTGATTGGAGATCTCAAGATCTTAATTCAATAGGACAACTAAGCCCCTGTTTGGTGGCCATTATTTTTTTTAAAAAAATTATGTTATGAATAGAATTTTTTGGAGAATGTATGGTTAAAAAGTAGAAAAAAGTTTTGAGCTTATGTGTGGAATATTTTATTGTATAAATGTTTGATTGAAAATGAATATAGGAAATAAATTAAAGTAAAATAAACAAATTAAATGGAATCAAACATGGGCAAAGTAATTAAGATTCCATAAAGCACTTAGGAATTATTTCCTACCCATTCCTATGATAATAAAAGTACTTTCTGCCGAATGTGTGGGGTTAAGTAATACTTTTAATGATTTCTATAACTTGAATAAGTAGAGTGAAGTATGAAAGAATACTCTTAATAAAAGGTCACATATGTAACTGTGAAGTGTGGTTGCTTCCATAATAATTTTTAGACTGAAATTCTCTAAAATATTTATGAAACCCAAGAATGGTACAGGACTAAAATGAATAAAACCATGATAAAAGAAATTATTAGGGAAGATATTGTGAGAGTACTGATGTCTTGGTTTACAATAACGGTTGAAAATTTAAAGACATCGTGTTCACTTATTAGCCAAATAAAGTCGATAGTATTTAACTAAGGCAAGTTCAAAACCAGAAACTACCCCTTCCATGCAATATTCTTCTGCCTGTAATCTTTACTAGTGTTGGCATTATCATTTTCTTTTTTGGTAATTTTCATTTATGTGAGGGATTGTTGAAAAATTGGTTTATAAAATATTGATTTTGTTTCAACTTCGACCAAATATTCGAATGTCTACCGGTAATCAACTCATGTGTATGAATAGATGATAAGTGTATTTATACACTTATTTGGGGTCTGAAATAGTGATATTTGATAATTCTTCGGACAAAATATATATTAAATTATTGTATTTATGTTATATATGTAAAATTCTATGGTTGAACGAGAAATTGAAAGAAAGTAGCGAAAATTGGTAAAAAAAGGGGCAAAATCCAAAGTTTGAGGACCAAATTGTAATTATTCAATTGTTGATTCTGATACAAGAAGATACTTTGAAGATTTCTAGGAGACAATTGGATAAAATTAGAACTTAAAAAGGAATGGAATACGATCAAAATCAATTTCCAATCGCACAATTTATATTCCAGATTTTTAGCCGAATATTGAGACCCATATTTGACATAGTAAACGTCTGAATTGGAAAAATTATATTTCTAGAGAGGTTGTAGCCCTTTGATCTAGATTTCTAACTAAATTTGAATCTCCTCAATCGGATATCAAGAGAGAAAAATATGGTCAAAATATGGACTGTTGTGCAGAGATAAAAAAAAAAAATTCGCGCTCGAAGACAACTTTCCTTATTTGATTAGAACTCTTTTGGAAAACAATTTAGACGTGATTTTCAGCCACTTTTGACTCCTACAAATACATAACAGCGGAATACATATTGAAACTCTCATATACATGTTATACTCCAATATTTATCAATTATTATCATCAAAGGAGAAAAATTCATATTTTTGTGAGAAAATTGAAGGGGAGTTGCAAGAATTCAATCAAGTGAAGATTCAAACCTATTTTTTGGGTAAAAAAGAGAATGTGCAAATGTATATTCATCAAGAAACCATTGAAGAGATTCAAGATTTCAAGATTCATCTTCATCTTCTCAATTAATCAAAAATACGGGTTATATCTTTTCACTTGAATATGATTTCTTGTAATTTCAATATGTTAGACTAATTTTATATATTGCTAGGATGAGATGAACCCTTGTTATGATATTTTTAGTTTTTAATTAATTATTTTGGCTTGATTTGATTTGTGGATGTTTATTATTGTTTTTATCATTCTTTTCAATTGCTTGATCACCAATTGAATTATTAGTTAATTTTATTGTTATCAAAAGAGACAATAGGGTTGAAGCACATTATAATAAACATTGTAAAGTTCGATAGATGATAAATATATACATCTATGCTTTATATGGTTTGAATAGATGTTTTAGCACTCGTTAATGCATTTATCATGTTTGCATTTTTTATCAAGAGATAGAAGAGTCACATGAGGGGAATATATTTGATCGTTATCGAGAGAACCTTTCAATTAAATTATGAATGTTAACCAACATAAATAATTTCAAATTGTCACTTTGGTTGTTACACTAAAAATGGAATAACAATGGGGATTCGACATCTTAGCAATGAATCTCACACATTTGAAAAATACATTTACATATTTTCATTAGTTTAGTTGATAATTTAGGGATTAGTATAAAAAAATCACATGTTTGCTATTCGATTAAAGTTGCAATTAATTCTAACTCGATCATATAGTTCTCATGGGTTCGACGCTCTATTCATCACTTTATTGCTTGACCACGATCCCGTACACTTGTGGGTATTCAAATGATCGATAGACAAATGCATTCTACTCAACAAGTATATGATTGTGGTATATTTAAATTCACAAAATAAATTTTTGAATGAATGAGAAATTGATGTCTAAAAGTGAGACTGAATAAATGAAATAAAACGAGAATATCATATATAAGTTGGCCGCTTAAGCAGACGCCACGTAGACAGCGAGCAACAAACTCATTGATAAAATCAATAGAGCGGTCAAGTGGGCGGTTAGCAAGCGATGTGAACCACTGTGGCTGTTCGTGAAACATGCTAAATTTTGGACGTGTCTCTTTGACCACAACCTTTATAAACTTGACTCCCTTGGCTGTGTAAAATCACTCCATATAATATGCATTGATTATAGTACTCTAAATCATTGCAAAATCAGGAGTTTTCTTGTATTAAAGACCATTCAAAGTAGAGAGTGTTTTTCAATTTCAAGTTCGTTGTTCCTTATTGTTTGAAGTGCTTCTACAATAAGGAGAAAATCGTTATATCTTCGGAGACGATTGTCAAGACACCGTAAGCATCTTGGCAAGACAAATTTGTCTTAAAGAGATAGTATTAAACACTAGTCTCGATTCATAAACTTCATTGTTTCTTCTTCATTTCTGCGACTTATCTTTGTCATTCTAAGTAAGTGTTTACTTTGTTTAAGTTATTCAAAATATAATTTTTCAAATTTATACACATACGCCAACAATTGTTCGTTTATCTATTCATATTGTTTAGTATATTGTATTTTAACATGTTCTAAATGATTATATAGTCCTTTGTGATGAATCAGTTAAGTCTCACTCTTTTTAAACATGGCTAACTGACAACAACAATAATGAATTTGTTCTCAGTAAGTGTAGGAGAACCGCTCCTTGCTATTCTTGGCTCAGTATGGCTCATTGGCCCACATGGACCATTTCTATTTAAAGAATAATTAAGGATTAATTGATAGCGCTGAAGATGGCCAAACTTCATTTTTTATAATATTTATTTCAGTCATAATTTTTATCAACTTTTTAACCACGCATTTCATGAAATTCACCCATTTATCAACTTTGTTTGCTAAAATCTACATCAAATAGACACTAAATAATTTTACAAAAGAAAAAGAAAGAAATATATAGGTTTTTTGAAGGGGGAAAATGATATGGTAAGTTGTCAACTTAATGCCCTGTCTATGTTTGGATAGCATGTGCACAAGATCAGTAATGAGGAATAATAATGAAATTGAAACCGTAGGCTACAATTAAACAAACACTAATTCCATAAACAGAGGCCTACGGTTTAAAATCTGTTGCAACTTTTGCTAAAAAATTAAAAATCGTATTTAAATAAACTTTGATTAAAAAAGTAGATGAAATATGTAATTGAAAAATTGATAACAATTCTGAATTACATGAAATGTGTGGTTGAAAATGAGTTTGAAAAAAAAATGACTTTTAAAAATGGTAATTATAATCCCACAACAATTTTTTTTTCTTGCACCACATTTTAATTCATTTAAAGTTCTTAATCTTTGCTCATTATAACATTTATGTCCCTAATAATTTTTTATGTCATTTTTATTGTCAAAATTTTCATTAACTAACACATTTTGTATTTAATAACAATTTTATATCCAAAAGTTCCTTAAAATGATGTAAAATATTTTATTTTTTCATCATATTCTTAAAGTGCGAATAAATATTTTTTCCTCATTTCAAAACAAAATATAAAAATAACATATTTGTATATAAATCACTATTAAGGATGAGACGTACTAATTAATAAAATGTTGAAGATAAGAATTCGATAGAAAAAAGTTAATGAAATAATTGTTACAATAAGAAAATATTAAGAAATTTAATTAAAATTAAAATGTGATGTATCAATTAAAAATTGTGGTTGCAATATAACCACCATTTAAAAAATAAAAGCAAAAATATGGACTAAAATAGATGTCAACGCTATTGGTGCTGTTGGTTTTCAATTTGCCATCATAAAATGATTATTATTCTTCAATTTTTCTCATAAAATAACATCTTTTTATTGTATAATTTAGCATAATACTTGCAATTAAATAAATAAAAACTATTTTATTTCTTATTTTATATTTTGACATGTTATTTGACAATGCCTAGAGTCAAGTTTTCGAACATTATGGAAAACAATAATATACTGTTGATTGTCTTGAAATTTAAATTATCAGAAATGAACATTGGGCATTGATTAAATCGAATTCAATAAGCTTACATAATCGAATTCTTTTTCTTTTAAAGTTCTAAAATTTGCACAATTACTTGGACCCAATTGTTTTTTTTTTTTGGTGCATCTTTTCTCATTTTATTTTTTTACGTAGGAACCCGCAACCGCTACCCGCTAGCTGAGCCCCGATCACCTCGAAGGGGCGGAGGCCCAACCACTGTGAGTGCGCACTAGATAAATTTCGATCTATGTGTAGTAGCACACAAACCACACATGAAAGATAAACCACACTAGGCAAGTTCGGTGCAACAGGCTCGATCGAGGAAGTGTTGGCAGAGAATTCGAACTCATGATATTTGATCTCCGTGTTCACCTGCTCCACCAAATCTGCTACCTCCAAAGGGATATCTTATCTCGTTTTTATCATTAGGTGATGAGGGTGGATATACATCAACACAAATCTCTTTCGGAGGTCAAATCCATTACATTATTTTAAATTGGATGGACTATAGGCAGTTGGATTTTCATTTTCAACTCCCAGTAGGTTTTCATTTTCATTTTCCAAAACTAAATTTAATTTGTCTATTAAAAAGACTTTGCACCATCTCAGAGACAACGTCTGGTGATAAATAATTCGGACATCAAAATTCGAAACTACAAAGGGATATTTACAAATTGTCATAGCTTAAAACTTGTATTTTAATTGTTTCATGAAACGTGTGGAGCATGTTTGACTAGCCTAAAAAATTACTTTACGTTAACTTATTATACTTGAAAAGAATAAACAAAAATAACATACAAACATAGTAAAATATTTTTTTTTTATGTAATAAAAATTTACTTAAATTAACTTTTACATTTTAAAGCTTGTCCCCAAATGCCCTATATTAATTTGTGTGGTATTAAACGCAAAGTTGAACCCGAAAAATAAATCTTTTCAACCCAATCTTTCTTAATTATGTTTAATTATATTTAATCCGGAATTAAAAAAATATATATTTAAGTTAAAAATCAACCATTAATTATAGTCACACATTTCTTGAAATTCACAATTTATCAATCATATATTTCATCAATTTTTTATTGAAAATATATTAAAATTTTAATTTTTATCGAAAATATATTAAAAATCAGCAATTAATTATAATCACACATTTCTTGAAATTCACAATTTTTCAATCATATAATTCATCAATTTTTATCGAAAATATATTAAAAATTTAATTTTAATATTTACCAAACAAATCTCGTGAACCTGACTTTTTTACGAAAATAAGTAGAAAATATAAAAGGTATTGACTTTTTTGCTTCTTATTTTTTCAATGTTGCGAACGTGACAAGATAGTTTGACTTTTTTTAATTCACTTTTAACACATCGCCACCAATTATTTTTATAGTTTTAAGCCTTTCATATTTGCACAATAATCTGAACTTCTACAATATATTATCAATTTTATCTCAATATTTTCTTAAATAACCAATAAATAGTTGGACAATTTCATTTGTATCGAATTTTTTGTACCGAAAATGTTACACCCTCTCATATACGTGTGAGACCCGCATAAATAAAAATTCTCAAATGTGTTGTCCCTACACCCTATTGTGAGTGTAGGTAAAAAATTAGATATAAAGTGGATATATATGTAGGATTGTTCTAAATAGTTTATACGCTGGAGAAATTGTTTTTAAATCTTACCGAGTGATTTTGTGTATATACTCTGACATAGGACAATTTAATAGAGATTAAATTGTTTCGAATATTTCAAATTAAAATGCCAAAACAAACATTTTTTTCTTAAATTATCTATTCACGTTGTAAAATATATTTTATATATCAATTTTATTGTAAATATAATAGTATTTATGAATAATTTTTATGTCCCTGCAGTCAGAGTCATTATGACTTGTATCATTTGTTAATTCTTTCCTATAAATATGAGATTTTGGCTCATAATAAAAGACACAAATTTATTGATTTATCTCTTTTGTTTTCTCTTTTTTTCTCTCTAATTTATAATACGTTATTAGCGCGAAGTTCTAACCAATTGATAGCTAAATTTAGTTCTATTTTTGCTTTCAAATATTTAGCTAGTTGAAGTACAATATTTTTCCTAATAAAGTGAATTAGTTAGAAGGTTATAATTATAAGCATAATCGTCTGTCACGTGTACCAAAATTAATTTGGTGACATGTGAATTTTTTTTTTTTACATATATAGTAAATTTGTCGCAATAATTGCCTTTTGATTCATGCCTTTAATTCATGTATTTTGATATGTGGAATTCATGTCTTTTAACTTTTGTGTATGTGATATTCATTTTGAAGTTATTCATCTGAAGTTATTCATGCCTTTAAGTTCTAAATATATGAATTCACGTGTTTGATATTTTTTTGTATATTGATAAAAAATTTAGTCAATTATGTTAACTTCTATATATAAAGATTTTTTTTACTTATAATGCATGTTTGATAATTAATTTTTATATCAAATCATATCAGTATGGTAATTAATATTTTTAACCTGATTAAATATTTTAGATGTTCCTTTATAAACTTTAAATTGATAATCTATAATGTTGTTGCTCTTAAAGTCACACAACATCATAATTAATATTTTAAAAGAATATTATTTACTTCTGAAAAGCATGGATTATGATTTTCAATATTTTAGAAAAATATTAACATATTACTCTTAAATTAAAATAACAATAGTAAAATATAGCATTCTCTCAAATTAGCACATTATAATTCACATCAATATCCTAGTTAAATTTTTCTTGCTCTTAAAGAGCATAATAATATATAATCTAATATAAATTATGTTTTACTCATAAAGAGTAAATCCTTACATAATTTCTTACTCTTAACAATAATATGTTATTACGCATGAAAAGCATGATATTATTGTTATTATGGAACAAATGATGTAGAATTGTTTGAGACAATTAATACTAATCAATATTCTTGAAAAATATTGTGTTGCTACGAAAGAAGTTCAATTTTATATTTATGTGGTTATTTCTTAAGAATCACAATTTAGATATTTCAAATTTAAAATTTGTATTGATCCTGGAGAATTTTAATTTTAATTAAATTGCTTCTAAAGAAACAATAGTTTATTTTATATCAATATTTCTGAAGAATATTATTTTGGGACTCCAGAAGAGTTAATATTGTGTGATATGAAAATATGAGCTTACTATTACTAGTAATTTGTTCTCCACTAAATAAAAGAGAAATTTACAAAGTTTTTAATAATGTTTCTTAACTAGTACACTAAAACTCTAGCGACCATTTTGATAAGTATTGTATTGAACCAAAAGTTCAATAACTTTATATTTTATTATTTGATATGTCTAGTTAGACCATCACTGAATCAATAATTATGCGAATTAAAAATTTAAATGGTCATTAACGAAGAACCATAAGATTCTTCAATCTAAATAATTTATATATGATATTTGTTCTCTTTATTATTGATAATTAACTATCACTAGTTAAATAGAGATCGAATTCTCTATATTTTTGAAAAATAATAGGGTGATAAATGGGGCCACATCATTCTCCACGTTAACCATCTAAATACTGATTGTATCTAATAGATTTGATACATATACTAGATGATTACATGGTATTCGTAACTTAAAGTTTGCGAAATTATTACTCAAATTATGAGTATAGTTCTCAAATTATATAATCAAGATTGTGTCTTGTTAATGCTAGTATACATAAATCTAAATATTTTAATAATTTTTAATTGGGATGTCGAAAAATAGTTTAATAATATTATATGTTAAACGCCTCCAATTAATTTAATTAAGAACAAAGTATTTTTCATTCCTGTTTAGAGAATACTATTACGCATCATTCTAATATCATAGTTCTTCCCTTTTATAATTGGCTTATGGTTATAACTTACTTTCTTTATCTAATTATTTGATAGTGCAGTTAATTTACCACAATACATTGATATGAAAAGTAAGAATGTTGAAATGAAATATGTGATTTAAACCCTTATACTATATCTCAAGCCCTAACGAGTTAAAATTTATAACGTAATTTACTGATTGACAATTTGATTTGACACTCAGTATTAGGAAAATGAATTTAAAAACTTAAAATAATGTACAAATGCATTATTATTCCAGCAAAAGATAATTTGAACAAGAAGTTAGAATGAAAATTCATTTAGATGCATTTACTGACTAAAGAGATCAATAATATCCCACACATTAGTTTTAAATGCTCCAACTCAAATTTGAAGTCCTGAAAGACTATTAGTTAATATCATATTTGATAAATTTAAGGTACATTTGAAGCATGATAATATTATATTCTAATCTCACAACGAAAAATGAGTAATAACCAAATATTATCTCATTTAAAGAGACATATACTTTTGATGAGTATTTAGACATAATAAGATTTAGAGCCCCAGAAGAGGTCCGGGTATCTGAAATAATGAAACTTGAAATATAAAAATAAATTATATCATTATAAAAAAGAAATATAATTGAAAAGTAAAAGTTGTCAACAACATATTTGCACATGATGTACTGCATCATATTATGAATAGTGAGGAATTGCAATAAATTTATTTGAAACATATAGATCGAAATAATAATTAACTAAATAAAATGATGCGAACTAAAATTGAATTTACTAAAATTGAAATAATAATTAGCTAAATAAAATGATGCGAACTAAAATTGAGGAATTGAACTAAATTTATTGAAACATATCTATTGAAATAATAATTAGCTACATAAAATGAAGTTTCCTGGAAGCGATCTTAATAAAATTAAACTTATTAGAGAAATTTGAAATTTCTGGATCTACACTCTAAACACTTAAATGTGTATATTTATGGGAAATCAAAATGGAAAATTTAAAGTTATAATATGAAATATACGACTTTTACATAATAAATTTCGCGAAAACTTGTATAAATAGATAAATTATCATGTGGTGGATGTAATCATACGTCTCTATTTCATTAGTGTGACAATGCGTGAAATTTGATGTGCATGTAGTAAATGTGCCTCTAGACAATTCATTTTGTATGGTTTTGGTACTATCTTGGAAGGACTTAAAATGTCTAAAGCGTAACACAAATGATATTATCATGAAGTGGAGTAAATACGCGTTCTTTTCTTTTTTCATTGACCAATGTTTTGCTCCATTGGATTTTCCTGATAAGATTTTTAATGAGACACTTTTTTTGCCTTATTGAAAATAATAAATGTACTCTATTTCCTTCTTCAGAATTTTTTCCACATGATTTTTTCTAATAAGATGAACGAGGCATATTTTCTGTGTAATGAATGTCCATAACATATAAGATATTTACTCTCAAAATAATATTTTTATACGTATGAGATTCTCGAAGAGACCAACAAGAGCAATTTTTTGAATCATCATGTTATTACAATTATCAAGTTTTGTCCCACTGGATTTTCTTAAAAACATAACGTACAAGATATCAATATTGAAGTTATTGACATACAAAACATATATCTCTTGATATAAGAATTGAAATTAGGGGGACTATTTGCACTATTTTTCCTTTGATTAAGTTTTGTCCCATTAGACTTTTTTGACAAGGTTTTAATGGACAGCGTCTATTATATCAAATTATTTTTACCATTTTTTTCATTTGTTGGCATTGTTGTCCCATCGGATTTTTGCCAAATAATGTTTCGGTGGGATAGTTATTATGTAAATAGTCATTTAAGAGAGAATTGTAACTATTGTAATATTTAAAATTGACTTTTATACCTCTTCAGCCATAGTCATTATGACTGTTGTATCCCCCGTAACTTTAATTTTCCTATAAATATGGGGATTTGATTCATAATAAAACACACAAATCTATTAATTTTTTTTCTCTCTAGTTTATAATAATTTTAAATTTATAAGTTATAATTATAATTATAATTTGTTCATTATTTTATTGTTGTTGGATATTTAGCCCTTTGAGTTCTATTATCTAAAAATTTAGGTGCTGTTATCTTTGTGTTTCAGTTTTATGTTTTGATTTTTGAATTCATTTTTGGTTTTGTGTTTTAAGTATCTATTTTGAGATTGTTGAAAATGTGTTCTTTTAGGTATTTTGAAAAATTGTTTTTAAAACACTCAAAACGCATTTTGAAAATTTTGATTTAATTATAACTAAAAACACCCAAAACGACAAATTTGTCGTTTTGAATTTTCTTTGTAAAATTTTAATTTGTTTTTAAAAATGTATTTTCGAAAATGGGAAAGAGAATGCGTTTTCACTGTTTTGAAAAATAAAAAACAGAAAACGACTAGAAAATGGTAAAAAGTACAGACCTTTATTTTTTATACTCATTTTCAACAACACATTCTCCCAATGAAATATTTTGCAAGAAATTCAATTTTTTTTTACCAAACAATCTTAAAAAATTCACTATTACAAAACTATTTTTTAACAAAAAAACAAAAATGAAGCTTATAAATAGGCTTAAAGCTAAATCTTTACGTAGGTACGAGGGAGAGATTTTGTTTACACATTTACATGCCAGGATAGAAATATATACAAAATAATATGTTTCCTTGGAAAGGAAAGTTAGCAAATATGATGAAATATGTTTTAGTCCTTGTTTGATCTCCATTTTTTAAAAAATACATTTTTCTTCATCTTCTTTTCAATTACACATTTTTCAATAATCTACTGTTTCAAAATGTATTATACACAAAAATGGGGCTCAAACAGACCCTTAGATTACATCACATAATGTTAAATATGAAATCCCATCTACTAAATTTTATACGAAAAGAACTTATCTAAATATGTATAACCTTCAATTGATAAGGAGCGGGAGCTTTTAGAAAAAAAAATGATTAAATTATATAGAAGGGACAAACTATGCAAATAGTACTAAATGTCGAGGGTCGAAAAGTTTAATGTTAAAGGTTGAGGATGTATTTCTTATACATATTAAAGGTCAAGACTAATTGTGAAAATTTATCAAAAAGTAAAAAATGAGAGAGAGAAATAATATTATGGCAATCGGGAATTAAATCAACATTATATGCAACCACAAAGTATTCTTGTCAACGAGCTCAAGTTCTGGAATTTAATACGAGAAAAATTTTGAATAAAAAAAATAAAAAGAGAGAAATGGTTGATGGGATATGAAGAAATGTTGTTAGGGCGATCGCCCCTAAATAATTTCCATGCAAAGTGAAATAATGGAACACAATGAATATATATATTTGTGTTAAAATAAGGATAACTTATAGCATTAATCCTCAATTTATTCTTCAAGTAACAAGATGGTCTCTAATTTTTAAAAAGTAACTAGTTGAATCTTAACATTTAATTATAATCTTACGATCAATCCCAAAGACATAATAAATCGTATAAATGCTTGTTATAAAACACCAATTTTCCAGATTTCAATAAAAAAGTTTAATTTTATAAATTTAGACAAGTCAAAGTGGCATGACGTATGCAACTACAATAGAAAAATAAGGGTGGGTCATTAATGAATAAAAATAATTAAAAGCAAATTATTGGAAGTGAAAATTGATTCATGCTACCGGTTGTTGACCGGATTTTCTCAGTCGTTCAACAGTAATAGACATCTGTCCTACCTTGTAAATTTAGCAATAGTTAACTGCACAATGATTAGAGCCACCTCAAATTCCTAAAACACCCTTATGCCCGCCATTTGTTACTACCTAATCCTATTTTATGATAGGTCAATACTCACACAACCACAAGAATACAAATCAATTTATTTATCTTTTTCAAAATAAATAAAAATATAAATTTATGCTTACTCATTAATGAATAATTTTCATGTATCACGCATGCAAAAAATACATATAAGAAAGGTTACATTGCATGCTACAGTAGTGTTTGTTTGACATGATTTTTATTTTTGCTTTTATTTTATATGAAAGCGCTTTGAAGAATTTTACTTAATTTTTGTTTGAAAATTAATTTTTAAAAATACTTCATATTTTAAAAGTTTTTCTAAAAGAAGCCATAATGAATAAACTTCTTCTACATTTTTTTAACTATTGAAAGCACTTTTATAAAATTAGTCAAATGTATCTAAAAGTAACTTTTGGATATCAAAAGCTCATTTTGACTTTTCCAAAACCCACATCAATTGGCTCTTAGTGAAGAAGAATGAATAATAAATTTTAAGTAAATTTTGATTAAAAAATTGATGATATGTGTGGTTAAAATTCATGAATCCAATTATATATGCGATTAAAATTATATATTGACTTAAATTTGATAAAATTTTAAACTTTACACACAAGCTCTGGCTACTTCGTTTAGCAATTTTCATTTGTAAAACATTTTTTTATTAAACATTATTTATTGATTATTTATATATTGTGTAATAATCTGAGCTCAATGTTCTGTTCTGTTCTGTTCGCTGTCCACACACTTTTTAATGTCATATTTTCTCTCTCCTCTCTCTACTTTATTTTTAATTTTTTTTTCGAGCCTAGTTCTCAATAGTCGGAGAGAAGGGAAGAAAAATCAACCCAAGATTGATTATGTGTAATCTGATTATTTTTTCCAGTTGTTTTCTGGGCTAATTTCCATCGGGTTAATCTGAGTTTGAAGATTTGAAGAGTCAATATTCTTGGCAGATTTCACGCAACCATTGATCCTTTCTTCTACATTCCAGCCTTTTTGTAAGAGATCTGAAAATCCCTCTTCTTTCTCTCTCTGTAAAATTTCAACTTGAGGTCACATAATCAAATTCACTACTCCGACGATCTTGAATCACCGGTCTTGTATTTTTCTTCTGAATTTGAAGCAAAACTTTCCTATTTAATTACTTCTACTACAGGGTACGTAGATACACGCATAATTACTCTATTTACGGCGGCTACAGTATATAGATATAAATTCTCTTTGTGAACGCGAGGCTACAGTTTTGGACCTGTAGCCTTTTAGGATTTTGTGACAATTTGGAGACGGGATATGTATGAATCTTCTTTTTGATCTTTAATTTCATCGAATTCAAATTATTATCAGCAGTTCCAGTTGGGTATTTTTGTTGTTGAAAATGATGCGAATGAAGACTAAATGTAATGGGGCGCCACCGACGAATGCTGGCGGAAGTGATGATGCTTGGGAACTTAGGCCTGGTGGAATGCTGGTTCAGAAGCGAACTGACTCTATCGAAAACCAGGCGCCACCACCGACAATTCGAGTTCGGGTCAAATACGGGTCGATTTACCACCAAATTCATATCAGTTCTCAAGCTACCTTTGGTAATTTTCAATAATGAATTCCTCTTTCAATACTCATTTAGCAGTCAATAGTTATTGCTTCTAATTTTCTTGATTCTTGACATGCATTGGATATTACCAGACATGATAGTAGTATGAACATGATTTCTGAATTAGGACTTGGGTTAGTTATTGTTAATTTAATATCAATTAACTTGAATGCAGGGGAGTTGAAGAAAATGTTAGCAGAGCCAACGGGATTGCACCACCAGGATCAGAAGTTATTTTACAAGGATAAAGAAAGGGATTCCAATGCATTTCTTGATACTGCAGGAGTTAAGGACAAATCGAAACTTGTTCTAATCGAGGATCCAATTAGCCAAGAAAAACGGTACATTGAGATGAGGAAAAATGCTAAAATGGAAAAGACTGCGAAATCTATATCAAAAATCAGCTTGGAGGTGGATAGATTTGGTGGACAGGTAATTCCCAAAGCGTGCTTAATACTTGAAAGTACGGTCGATAAAATTTCAACATATTTTTCTTCATTAATACAAGAATTATTATCTTGATTGCAACTTGTAGGTTTCAGCTTTTGACTCCGTAATTTCTAAAGGTGGAAAAGTGGCTGAAAAAGATTTAGTAATTCTGATTGAGTTGTTGATGAATCAACTTCTTAAATTGGATGGAATTAATGCTGATGGGGATGTCAAATTACAAAGGAAAATGCAGGTAAAAGTTTTTAATTATGTTGGGACTTAAAAAACAGAATTCTCCAATTTGGAACTATATAGTTGTCTAAGGACTCATATAAAAGTTTCTGATTTGCTGCTTATTTTGAAGGTGAAACGAGTACAGAAGTACATCGAGACTCTTGATATGTTGAAGATCAAAAACTCAATTCCTATTAGCAGCGGAAACTCGTCTCAACAGAGTCAGCAACAGAGGTACTCAAATGGGCATGTTTCACTACCAGTTCAAGATCCACTGAACTCAAATGGGAGCGTTTCGTCTCCCAGGCAACAGCAACAACCCCGGCATTCATTTGGGCTGTCATTAATCGATTCACCACCAAAGAAACACCAGCAGCCCTCAAGGCACTCAACCTCCGGGACTTTTGTGATAACAACACAGTGGGAAACGTTCGATTCTGCACCGGCGCCATCAATGCCAGGAGTTAGTGCAGGCGTCCCTTCAACATCTAAGGTGGCATCAAGGACAATTAATCCGGCACAACCTAGTTTTAATTGGGATTTGCTTTGAGTAGGTAGTAGGACAAATTATATGTGCTTAGTGTGGATATGCATTTTGGACTTGTTTTCAAGTTGGTTTGGTATCTATTCTCCATTCTTTTCTGTATTTAGAGTCTTGTTAGCATCCCCCTCATGTGTCATTCACTAAAGAAATAAATGGTGCTACTATGTAATATTGTTATGTATTACCTTTATTCTGTTAACTTGTTCTTGAGATTCAGGATTTTTTTTGGTAAATGAAGTAGAACAGCATTTCATAGCAAGACGAAAACAGTGAAAATATTAATATTAGGGCTATTAATTTTTTTTTTTTTTTTACCACTCAATTTGGGTTATTGCTAGATCTAAGTCATGTTGGTTTGGTCTATCGCTTAGCGTTCTATCGATATTGTTACACCCTCTTATAAATGAAAACATGTCGAACATCTTCATTAATGCTACAGTCATCTTACGAACATTTTGACATTTAGCATCCAGTCCTGGGTACAATGCAGTGTTGCAAATTTCCGTTTCTTTTTGAGAATCCATACATTCCTTATAACAACTATTTCTCGAGCACATGTTTATGTTTGGTCTTAATGGGAAAAGAAAATAGAACACCTAACAATACATCTTCAAATCTGAACTCTTGACCATGAAAGAGCCTTCTTATAGCATAATATTCCCATAAAATTTCCCAAAGGATGTAAATCCTCGATCATGTTCTTTGGTTGAAACTACTTTATTTTTCTCCAGTTTTAAGAAAGCGGTAGTAGAAGAACAATGATTAATCTTTATACCTTGCTTCCTATTGAGGATACACGCGGACAAAAAAGAACATGCACAAGGATGAATGATTTTTGTAATCAAATAACTAACCCACCCAAATGATAGAAAAGAACAGGTCAGATCGAATTAAGTTGCAGAAAATGATTAAAATTAGATTAATTTATTAAACATTAAAACAGGGATCTTTTGTACATTTTCCAGATATGGAAACCTGCACATTTTTGTGCTATGATTTGCACTTCAAACCCAAGAAATTACTGCCATTGGAAACCACCGGTGAATTCGTACAAAATAAGTAAAGAACCTTCTATACAAGCAGTCTGTAGCACCAGGACCATTTGAAACAGCTCTTCCATTGGGAGCTTTGAGAAAGAAACGGCTCCACGAAGTGGAATAAATGAATTCAGCAGCTCCAATTATTGCAATAAAATAGTGCTTACCGAGTCCAACGCTGGAACTCCGACTGATAGTACATGTTTGGTAAAGTTTTCAAGCCCTTGATTAATAACCATTAAAATAAAATTATTATTATTTTTCGAATTCTTTTTCAACCACACATTCACGTAAAAAAATATTCTACACATAAATTCAAAACTTTTTTTTTTCTAATTTTTAAA
Source organism: Fraxinus cuspidata (assembly GCA_903798385.1). Classification (NCBI taxonomy): domain Eukaryota; kingdom Viridiplantae; phylum Streptophyta; class Magnoliopsida; order Lamiales; family Oleaceae; genus Fraxinus; species Fraxinus cuspidata. The sequence continues at coordinate 2,066 of CAIGRP010009191.1, read as the reverse complement.
CGTTTTCCAAAAACTCATCGACCCAAAACTCATTTTCTCAAAAAATTCATTGTAATAGTTGTCAAACAGGGCTGTATGTTTAGTGATCAAATACTCATTCCGTTTCATTTATATACATTGGTTTTGTTTTTCACACAGATTAAGAAATCCTATTTAATGCTATTGAAAAATCATTTTTTGCAAAAAACTTTCCTAATTTATCTTTATTTAATTATCAACAATTGGTGGTAAACTAGTTATAATTAGGCAAATTTAAAAAGAATATATTAGTAAACGAACAAATTAAAACATTCTCAATAAAGAAACAAAACTATATAATTGAGACAAAAAAAGAAGGAAGGTCGACCTATATAAATGACACGTAGGAAGTATATATTATTCTATTTTTATCTACAAATTTTGTAGACCTAATACTATCAACAAATTTAGTAGAATACACAGCTTATAAGTATTTAAAAGCACCTAAAATCAGAAATATATGAGCTTATTCTGTTGTTTGAATTAGATTTTCATTTGAACTCAAATGCATATTGTTTTTATTCAACAAATTTGGAATTTAGCTTTTATATATTTGGCTACCATTAAAATTAAAATTCATTTTTATTTTTTCTTATCAACCACACATTCTCTAATAAAATAATGTTACATGTAAAAAAAAAAAAATTTCTTCTTTTTTAACCACACATTTTTTCAAAAAAAAAAAGAAAAAAGAAAAAGAAAAAAACAGGTACTATTCCAAAAATTAAAATGATAAATAATGGGGGGCCGGAAAAGAATTTTATTTTCGTTGAATATTTTTGTTCATTTAACTACTTTTTCTCCTTTTTTTTTTCATTTGAATATATTTGTTTTCTTGCACTGGATCTGTATGAATTCTATTTCAAATTAAAGTCTTCAAAAGTTTGTTTAATTTTACAAAAGTCTATAAAAATTTTAAAATGAAAGTCTATAGAAGTTTACAAAAGATTTCCACTAATTCAATAAATTCTATAAAAAATCACGAGATCCACAAAAATCATCACTTAAAAAAGTCTATTAAAATTTTCTAAAGTTTCAAATGAATACTCTCCCCTCAGAGCATATGAGAGATTTTTTTTTGATTTGTTATTTATATTTTTTACCAAAAAATCTCAAGAAGTCCAGTAAATAGAGATTTCTTTAAAACTCACTGTATATTTGAATACCTCGTGATATTTAGAGACTTCTAACAAATTTCAATTGAATAGCTCATAAATTATAGACTTTCTAAAAATTTATAAAAATTTCAACTGAATGCACCTAAACTTTTAGAAAGTTTTTAAAAGTCTCATTTGAATCAGCCTAAACTTTTTAAATTCTTCAAAGTTTTTAAAAGTGACAAATGAATACACTCCCCAAAATATACAATAATAAGAGGGATTAATTTAATATTGGTATTTTGAAATATCAATAATTACAACAAATTCCTAATGAAAGCATAATACCCCCCCCCCCCACACACACACGACACATTTTATAGGATGCACAACCTTTATCAATTTGTTCACATATTTCACTTCACTAAATAATCTCTCATTCTCTTAAAAGAGTGAATGTGAGATTCACTGTTCATTTTTGTCATATTGGTTTTCACATTCATCTCGTTTGAAACCGATTTGGTACTGTTGCATATGCCGATTTAGTAATTATAAAAATATATATATTTGCAAACCTACTATTAAGCTGCCACATTCTACAAGCAAATGCATTAAATGCAATTGCAATAAAACAATTCTTCTCTTCTTATTATTTTGATTTCATTTCAAATATCAAATAAATTATTCATCTTATAAAGAAGTTTGACGGAATTTGAATCTCAAACTGAAGGAATTTTTTGATTCGCAAGTCAGAAAACAAATGTGAGTTTAAATTTTTGATTCGCAAGTCAGACTGGTTTTTTTTATCTAAAATATATTTTTTTGAAGTAGGATTTTAAATTGGTTTTTTTTTTATCTAAAATATATTTTTTTGAAGTAGGATTTTAAATTTGCAAAGGCTAAATGATGTTTGATATTTTTGTTTCATTGAGAAGCATATTAACAATTCTC
>CAIGRP010009190.1:0-14599 GCA_903798385.1 Fraxinus cuspidata | reverse complement strand
TATTGTAATGTGTGCCCATGTTTATTCTTTTGAGTTTGTTTTTTATATTCTTCTTCCTCTATAAAAGGAGGGCTCCTCTTCATTGTATGATCATCGAGAGTTCATAAATAAAATTCTCTAAAAACTTTTTTCAGTTCTTTCTTAATTTTCGAAGGTATGAGATAACATATGTTTGAATGATATAGAGTAAGATTTGAGTATAGTCATAANTTTATTCTTTTGAGTTTGTTTTTTATATTCTTCTTCCTCTATAAAAGGAGGGCTCCTCTTCATTGTATGATCATCGAGAGTTCATAAATAAAATTCTCTAAAAACTTTTTTCAGTTCTTTCTTAATTTTCGAAGGTATGAGATAACATATGTTTGAATGATATAGAGTAAGATTTGAGTATAGTCATAAGTATGCTCTGCAGTTGCACCTTCATGGTAACCCTCTGCATCAGAAAATGTTATACTGACTATATGATCCGACGGAGTTACAGTGATTCACAGCAAATACAAGAGTCGGGCCTCTTTTTGTTGATATAATACATTGTTGGGGAAGAATACCGTTATTTTCTGTTGAATTATTGTCACTCCGCTCATCACCATTTTCCAAATCTACTTTCACTAGCGCACCTAAACTTACAGATAGAGAATTGTGTTATGCTGTCAACAAAAATAGATTAGGAAGAAGGTTGCAACCAAATTAATAGGCCGGGGACGAGTTGTGTAATTTTGTCTAGTGAGCCTGAGAAGGACCCAAATAAGTTGGCATCAATAGTTGAGGGACAAAACTATAATTCTTTGTACAGTTCTCAACAATTATTAATTTTGTACGGGAAAGAGAGAGGGGAAAAGAGAGTCAGAGAGCGACCGATGGAGGAGGGCGACGTCGAGATGGCGGCAGCAGACGGCGGATCTGCCGTTGTAATATTTCTCCTTATCTGTCTCTCAATTTTCTTTTTCTGCGATTTTTTTTTTTTGGATTTATTTTCGCCACCTGTAAAAACCCTAATTTTATACATGTATATGTGTGTGTATATATGTATCGGTGGGCACTGCTTAGGAGCTAGATGATATGAAGAAGAGGCTTAAGGAGATGGAGGACGAAGCGGCCGCTCTCCGTGAAATGCAGTCTAAAGTTGAGCAAGAAATGGGCGCCGTTCAAGGTCACTCCCAATTATTCCATTATAGATGCTCCTGTATTCTCCCACGCACAAATTTCTTATTTCTATATTTTCTGTTTGAATTAGAATTATAGGTGTATTTCTTTGTTAGTTGTTGATTTGAAAAGGATGCATCTTCATGGCAAGAAAAGAGGTGCAACATAATGTAATTTACATGGTAAATGCAGAAAGCGAATGTAGCTTAGCATTTTAATTTAGATTTATATCCATTATGGATTAAATCTTGGAATGGCTCCATCTAAGACTAATTTTAATTTTTTCAAATAGAGGAAAAAAAATAAAATTCTTTACTATGTTAGGCAAAATTGACAACTGGACGATTAGTATATAAGGACTAAACAAGGTGTATCAAATTCGAAGAACGTGAACGAACTTACCCTTTTGAGAGTTGAAACATTGAATTGATGCCAAGTTTACCCTACAATGACCTTTTTAGATATGATTGAGATCACAATACAAATATAATCTATTTTATTAGCCGTAAATTTAAGAAGTAAATATGATTTATTTTCTTGTTGTATTGTTAATCTTCAAGTTAGTAAGGTTTTCTATTCTCATTAGGATTTTTACATATAAATAAGACTGGTATTATTGACCACTCAGTGTTAATGAAATTTTATATCTCATTGTGTTTATTTATTTTGAATTCCTGTAATCTCTGATCTTTCTGTTTTTCTTGTTTTCTTTTGTGGTTCTAGATTAAGATGTGATGTTTTGATCCTATATATTTCAACATGCTGATTATGGTCTCATTTTACGTCTCATTGTTATTATTAATATTCTCGATATATTGTTCTTGCCAAGTATTAGTTTCTGATCGTGCTTGGTTTTTCTGCCAAGTTGTAGAATAAATACTTGAACTTGTTTACACGACCTAATTGTTGTGTCAGTTGTACTTCCTACCATTTTCATTTGTTTGGACGTATACTTGCTGCATATTGCTTTAGATTATTATTTTTTTGACTGGGTTGGTGGGCGGACTGAGAGCATCTGATGAATAAGGCTTACTTTTGCAGATCAATTTGTAATCAATTTTAACTGAACTACACCTTAAATTTGTTGGTGTCTTATGTTTGAGATAGCCTTTCCAGTACTTATTGGCAGACATTACTTGAATACATCTGTTAGTGAGCTTCACCAGAATACACTACAGTGGTCATGCCTCTGGCAGTATGGACCTTGAGACCTTGACTGGTCCAAAATATTTTAGGACTTGTTTCCTTTATATGAGCAGTACATTGTTTAATAGTGTTGTTATATAATAAATTTGAGATAAAAATGAGGATTGATGAAGCCTTTAACTATTATGAGTAGTATGATGCCCTTGTCTAAGCGATAGTGGCTGTATGATAACATCATTGTCATCAATAGATACCATTTTGTATTACCTTCCTTAACAATTCCTTTTTGATTTATGCATTTCTTTTATTGCAACCAGATCCTGCTGCTGCTGCAGCTAATCAGGCAAATAAGGAAGAAGTGGATTCTCGCTCAGTCTTTGTTGGCAATGTAAGGCTTCTGCATCTACAAATTGAAGTTGTTTTAAGAGAAATTTACATTTAGTCCCGCTGCCATAATCTTGGCATCTTTCTACTAAGTCGGCTTTGTGTAGATGAGTTGTTCTTTTTGTCCTTGTTTGGAACAAGTTAGTTTACTTTTATATCAATTTGACCCTTTCAAAAAATTGTTCCTAGCAGGTATATGCTATTATGATGTATGCAAATTAGTAAGCTGCTTTGTGTTTTATTCTAATGCCACCTTATTTATGCTTTCCTGCTGAGTTAGACAATGTATTCATTCATCTTCTATAATAGCAAGAGTAAGATGGGTTTTGTGTCTGCATACTCCATTTATTATTTATATATGAATATGTCATGAACCATAGAAGTTGGCTGTCGGCGCATATGCGCAGTGTTTCTGCCTCCTGCCATTTAGTTTTCAGCTTTTCACTGTTTTGCTTACAATTGTGTGTTAATAGAATTCCTTCTTTTTTGCTTCTAGATTGAGGCTGCTTGTGTTAATTTCTGTGACTTGGATACTTTTACTAAAAGTCATTTCTTTCTGAAAAATCATTTTTCACATGTTTTTAATTTATGTTTCCTGTCATTAATAAAATGCTGTTGATTTCATTATCTTAGCTTACATTGGTTTCAATTTCTCGTAATGCTTACATAATTGCTTTTGAAGATTTTTATTTATTTTTTTATTTTTTTCCGTACTCAATTTGTTGTTTTCTGACACAAAACTGATGAGTGCTTAGGTTGCCTCACATATTCCTTACAATTCGCCTACATGTATTCAATAGACACTTACCAGCACACTCATAGTGTTCTTTTTCCCGACCCTTTTGGGGTAGCTTCTTTTCAACAATGAAACTTTATTTGTAGGTGGATTATTCATGTACCCCAGAGGAAGTGCAGCAGCATTTCCAGTCATGTGGGACTGTTAATAGAGTAACGATTCGGACTAACAAGTATGGGCAACCAAAGGGGTATGCATATGTCGAGTTTCTCGAGGCAGAAGCTGTTGAACAGGCTATTCTTCTGAATGAATCTGAACTTCATGGTCGCCAATTGAAGGTTAGCTACATCGCATATATTTGTTCACTGTATTTATTACATGGACCAACCATGTGAACAAGGATACTGAACCTTGTGATTATGGAAGTTTAATGGTCATTCGATTCTCCTATCGTTGAATTTCTTCAAGTATTGTTCCAGATATCGGCCAAGAGGACCAACGTTCCTGGCATGAAGCAATTTCGCCCACGGCGTGCCAACCCCCGCACGGGTTATCGCTCCAGGACACCATACATACCTGCTCCAATTTTCTATTCTCCTTATGGATATGGGTACGCGTCATCATCCTATGGATTTTTTTATTATAAGATGACGGTGGTTCTAGAATTATAAGGTTAGGAGGGGTGGGACCCTATTCAAGTCATTTTTCTGCTTCCTCAGCCATAGGCACTCTTTACCAGCGAAGTAATGATCGTTGCTTAAGACGCATAAGCATGACTCTCGGTTTTTTCACCCATCAAGTAAAAAATCTACAGAAGAAAGGGTAAATTGAATTCATACCTTATCTGAGCTTGATTCTAAAATAACTAAATAGTTTCATACGTTATGGAAAGGCAAAGGAAAAATTGGTGCTCAGACACATCGAATTGAATCTGTCAAACAGTTGAAAATAGTGTAGGGAGTATAGAACATAGATCAGTAAGCTAATAAGAACTTCAATTTTATAAGATTAGAAAAAATAAATAAAAAATTGAGAACTTTGACTTTATAAGATTAAGAAAAATGTTCTCGGTTAGTAAGTAAAAAGATAAAAATTAAAGGGGCTCTTCAAATAATAAATGTCCTGAGAAAGGAAGTACTTCATTCGAAACTGGCCCTATTGTGATACCAAAATCGGTAGTTACCTGCTCTACCAACACTGTTGCAGCAGAAAATTGAAGGAAAAAGGGCCCATGAAGGGGGTAGAGGAAGAGCAGATGACTGCTCTTGGGGAGAGATTGAGATAAAAAGGGATTATTTGGAATTTCTAAGTGGGGGAGGGGAGGGGAGAAACCCGAGGCTGAAAGCATACTTTGGCATTATTACATCGAAAATTACTTGTCACGAATGTTTTTCTTTTGCATTGCAGGAAAGTTCCCAGGTTCAGAACACCTATGCGATACAGCCCTTACTTCTAAGCCTCGAGATTTTGATTGAGATGTGCTTGCTCTAGGAGTATGTAGTCGACCCTTGAATACCTTTGTCTTTCTGTTTGTATGACTTGCGCAGGCTTTAGAAGTGATAAGTTATGGATTGAAGATTTTAATGGATTGTTATTGCTTAATGTTTGTGATTATGATGGTTGATATTTCTTCTCTTATTGGGTTACATCTGCAGGAACACTGTGCTGTATGGGTTATTTTTTTTGGGGTGAATGGAACATTTCCGACCTTATTTTTATTTATACTCAGGAGTTGCTTGTTCGGACAGCTAAATGATGAGACGTATATGGATTGAAATTATACGCGAGCACTAACTTAAGTTTTAATGTTATGTAAATCAAAAACAAGTTTGCTTATTGTGTCACTCTTTTTGCATTTATTAGGTTAATTGAATGACACGGTCATGATTATAAAGAAAAAGGATAAATTTAGTCTTAGTACAATACTGTGTATCAAATGTACTAAATATTCTCTATTTGTTTCAGCGATGATGAGATGCAGAAAGGGAATATCCATGGTAACCTTGAATGTGCTCTCTGTCCTTGATGCCCCATCTTTTCATTTCTTTTAATTATCATACTGACTCCAAAACTTCTTTGTCAATTATGTCTCTTTAATTCTGCTAGTAGCAATTTCACTTTAAACACCTCAAATTTGCTCATTCCTTTAACTAGAACATTTTATCGAGGGACATGATTTACCCCAAAAACGAGTCTTTCCATCTTAAAATGACTAATATATTATGGATTAGTTTTGGAATCAGACCAATTCATCTATTTCTAGGGTTCACACCTTCATCTATAAGTTTTTCTAGTAAGATAAGATGGGTTAAGTTCGTCAATGGCTACCCAACTTATTTATTTTAAAGTAAGTTTTTATTTTATTTTAATTTTTAAGGAATGTCTTTCATGAAATAACTTTTTATTTTATTTTATTTTATTTTTTTAAGTAACTTTTTTTTAAATGACTTTTTTTTTTTCTAAGTAACTTTTTATAAATAAGTTTTATTTTATTTTATTTTTATAAGTAACTTTTTTTATTTTTTTCTTTTATTTTATTTTTTTAATTAACTTTTTTTAATAAGTTTTTTTTATTNTTTTTTTTAAATGACTTTTTTTTTTTCTAAGTAACTTTTTATAAATAAGTTTTATTTTATTTTATTTTTATAAGTAACTTTTTTTAATAAATTTTTTTATTATTTTATTTTTAAAGTTTTTTTTTTTTTCAAATAAGTTTTTATTTTAGTTTTTTTTAAAATTTACTCTTTATATATAATATAAAGTTATCGATTTACTCATTTTAAAATTAATGAAAATGGTTAAAATAAGTTGGATGGTAACGGTGAAAAAGTATATGAGATTGGATGGCTATGATAAAATAAAATCAAATTTGGTGGTCATTGTGATACTAATTATAAAGTTGGGTGGTTATCATAAAAAAAAAATCAAATTGAGTGGTCATTGTGATACTAAATATAAAGTTGGGTGACCATTAGTGGATTTAACCCAAGATAAAATATTTTTAAAAAATTAATCAAATATATTTAAAAATAATTTCTTAATTTCAAAATGCAGTTTTGGACCATTCAAAAGTCCTACCAATGGACCCTTAATATCAAACAAACAGAATAAAGGCTCTAAAATCTGCAGTCGACAACTTTGATAAGAATTAGAAGCATTAAATGACAAATTTATGTAGCTGGTCCACCATTTTCATAGCTAAACAGCTGTCAATAAAGAGATAGTTAACCCAACAGTATTAGTCAGTTGAACCAATTCACCATTAAAAATATATTGAATTACATTAAATGTACATTTCATTAGGTAGGAAAAATAATGTAAAAAAAAATGTACATGTAGCATGATAATATATTTTGATTTGCTAATATGTAGTGATGTTAACGAGTTGAGCATGGCCGAAACTTGAGACTTCAGCTCGGCTCGAGTAAAAATGATTCGAATTTTTTTGTTGGAGCCGAGTCGAGCTTTTGTTCAGCTAAAAAATTTAGACTCGATCCAAGCTTTCGGCTAGAGCCTCGTTGAGCCAAGAAAACTTAAGAATTATTATTATTATTATTATTATTATTATTCTTAAAAGTATAGGCAACTAGTTGCTGATTTTTTTATTTTTTTCCAGCTTGTCACGGGTCGAAAATAGCCCATGACACCAGCAGCCCCTGTGGCTCATCAAACCACACGGGCTAGCCTGGGCTCGGGCCAACCTCCCAAAATAAGATTCGATTCCACCGAGTTGCGATGTAGGTCGGTTCGGGCTTTTTTTAGATCGAGCCTACGAGCGAAATTGACACCCCTGCTGATATGTCTACACAATTGTAGATTTGAGAGACTTAATAGTGACCTCGCAGCTCGAACTTTTTTCCAAACCAAGACTACGAGCGAAATTGACGTCCCTACTGATATACGTCTACACAACTTTAGATTTGGGAGACTAACAGTGACATACCAACAACGATACTTGGCTAAAGCTGAAGGCATAATCAATCTTTGAACAAATCAACATCCTGCCACCCAATAAACAAAGCGTTTCCTACAACTTGCACCTCATGTACATGCATGTTTCGAACGCGTACTAATGAAAATATGATACGAGGATTTTAAGATGGATGTGTCATCCAATAAAAATGAGAATTACCCAGAGAGAGAGAGAGTACATGCTAATAAATGGAGACGGGAATAACTGAGGATAAATTAAGAATATGATATCGTTAGTAAAATTATATGTTCCACTGAAATGTCATATTGTTAGTAAATTCAATTACTTTACCCAATTTTATTGAGAATTAAAGTTTACTTGTTTGTTTTCTTGTTATCTATACGAATAATGTCATTTATTTTCACTTGCGGTCAATGATCACATTGTTCAATAAAATTATATGCATTAAATAATGTAACTGTGACCTCACGTCATACAGACAAATTATAATATTATATAAAATACTCATCCGACACTTTCACTTTTACTAAATTTTCCATTATAAATTACACATTACGTCCTTTTTTTTTCTCCCTTTTTTTTTTTTTAAGGGTTTGCAATGAAAAGAGAATTTAAACTGAATTAAAAATTGACCACCTCCGCTCTCCCCACCCAACCAACCAAATTTGCAAATCCAAACTCTTCCAAATTTCGCGTCTGTATATTTACAACCGTACACGTGAACACACTGAATCCCTCCTCCCTTCCTCGTATTTATCAAACAAGTGTTGAACATTTGGATGATTGTGGGTCCCACATCGCGGGGAGCAAGTACTTCCGACCGTTCACACCATGCGCATTGTAGCTAGCTCCAGTTGTCTTATCCGTCAAAACATAGCCGGCGTAACCCGGATAAGCGCCCGACCCGAAAATGCCTGTGCAGGCCGTCACCGCTTCCAATGGAGCCGTTGGTGGGCCCTGAAAATACCCGTTGTTAAAAGGGTTCGTCACGGTACCCGCCAAAACAGTTGCCAAATTAATCACCATCCCGTCAACGCCAACGTCGCCGTTTGGCGCCACCAGCGGCGGCGTTTGCGGCCCATAAACGGGCTGATGAAACGGCCATGCACAGTAACCCGGGCACTGTGTCTCCGAATTCCCAACCCATGCATATGCGAACCAGGTCGCTCCGCCGGTCGATCCATGTCCACCGCAACGACTCATGCAAAACCCATCAACGGCAACATCTGTCGCCGTCAAAACAACATTAACTGTCCCGCTTAAATTTCCGCCCTTAGCCGCCAGGAAAAGTATATCGGAGTTCGTGAGAGACCTTCCTAAAGAATAGTTTTCTTCCAGAATTTGCTTCCCTACTACGAGCGTAGATGAACCAAGGGCACCACCCTTGTATTTCTCCGTAGTTTTCCACCATGTTGTAACAGACGGTTGTGGAGCCTTCACAGAGTTGATAGATTGCAGATAATCAACAATTATGGAGCGTTGGATGGATGTGAACTTACCATACCAGATGAGATTAACGGTGATGGTTCCCTTTAGAAGTGGGCCTCTGTGGTATTTCAACACAAGGGGCTGTTCTTTCACTAAAGCAGCCATTGAAGAAGAGACGAAGAAGAGCAAAAATATGGCGCCAATGGCAGAATAGTAATTTGAGGCCATTTTCTCCGAAATTAAAGTGAAATTCAAGAACTTGAAGTGCAGTATTTATACACGGGAAATTGGGGTAGGTACCTAACTACAAGGGTTCCACGTGGTGAGATTTGATTGGTTGGTAGGGATTTTGACTGTTGCCAGGTTGGAAGGTTCAGCTAATAACGTGGATGGTCTATGGAGGAGGGAGATGGTGACGTGGGAATATAGCCCTACTGATGCCGACAAGTCTGTTTATTGGGTATGAGATTTTTATTTTTATTTTTATTTTTTATGTAACAACTGGATGCCAATTTAATTGTTTTTTCCCCTATAAAGTGTGATAAATATGAATGACGAACAAAAGTTAGGATAGACATTTTTTTGTCAAAATAATTTGAACTGGACCACAATTGAATTGAACTGGTCAATTCAGTTCTACTTAAAATCGATTGATTTTAAGTATGAGAATTGAAAATGAACTATTCTGATTGAATTCACTCAGGTTTTTTAGTGCATGTAAAACGTTTAGAATTTTATTAGTGCTCGGTTCTTATTTGGTCCTACTTTAATTGGATTGGAACCAACGTGCTTAGATTTTCGACTTGCAAATACTCTTTTAAGGAGAAAGGATACAAATTGTTTCATGTGTTCTCGACTGCTTCGGATTAGTTTAAGATCCAATTCTTTTCCAATGTTAGCTTTTACTACAAGACTTTGTTTGGTGGCTTCATTGGCCATGGTTTTTTTCTTCAAACCTAAATGCCAGCTGACCTCTCTCATTGAATCTGGGAAGAGTGATACTATAGCTTCATTCATACGAAGCGTAACTTATCCAGCTTCTATGATGTAGTGATGTTCTTTTGATCATCCATGTGTTCCAATCGTGTCCCCATAGGATAATTTATTCCATATAGATGATGAAGTAATATTAATAAATCTTGTTTAAAAGTAAATGTCCTCTTTATTTATTAGGATGTGTTGAAAATAAAAAATAATGTAAAGATGATGAATTCATCTTGTTTTCAATGGTACAAAGTTTAAAAAGACAAAATCAATTTGAATTTTCTTTTCGTTCACGGGTTCTGTTCCATAGAGTGATTTAAGTTAACAATTATTAATTTATAAGACGAACTACTTTTTAAGATACTAGAAAATCCATAGTGACTTCTTTTGTCTACCTTGTTAAATTAGTAAAATCGACACAAGATATAAAAAAAAAAACAATCATATTCTGAAATTCTTCTCCCATATTCATTTTAATTATTTAAAGTTTATTAAGAGTTATTATGAATTAAGATTGATCACTTGAACAAGATTTCGAAATTATTTATTTTATATTGGTGGGGGTCGAATTTAAATTGTTGTTATCAAGATACACGTGTGGTAACCAAATTAATTGTAGGGGCCCTTGAGTTGACACCTCACTCCATTTCCCAATCAATTCCAGCTTAATGACAAATCCGAAAATTTAATGCAGTCTTCGTCGTGGGCCAACGAAGATTTACTCTTGCCTATGATATGATTGAAGAAAGAATAGTGAGTTTTTTTTTAATTCAATTTTCGATGCATTGAAATGTGTCACAATTTTAATAAACTGTAAATAAGGAATATCACTCACTTAGATAAGAGATAATGATCATTATAATATTATTATTATATTTATTATGATTATCAATATAATAAAAAAGTGGCGAAAAAGAATTGACCTAGTCAAAGTCCATTTTTCTAAAGAGGAAATTCAAAGATGAATGTTTTGTTGGGTGTTTATTTCGACGTTGCTTAACAATTAAAAACGAAACAAGTGAGTTAAGTCTAAGCAAGATAAGGAGATGAGAGTTTTCTTTGATTTCTCATCTTTAGCAAGCTCACGATGATATTATCATGAATTATAGTCAGTTGAGATATTTCTCTTTTTTGCGTCCTTGTATCCTTCACATTATATCAACATGCTCAACTCGGCATTGTAATTGATCTTTCTAATGTAAGTGTTGGTCCTTTAGAGGATATCACTTCGCTCATTTATGATAAATAAGCCTTTGTAGAGGTAAAATTGTAAATTATTTATAAATTGTCAAACTTTATTTGTAACCGCGCATATAATGGATTCACGAGTATTATCAACTTATTTAATCACTTATTTTTATCTATTTATAAATTAAGTTATTAATATATTCTTCCCAAATGAAAGCTAAATAAATGGTACGACAAGCTTTTTTGGAATATTGTCATGAAAACATAAGTTTTCGTTCAAGTTATCATTTATTGAAGATATATACGACTTTTATTCATTATTGTTACCGCATATTTTAACTTATTCTTAAAAAAGCAATTATGCATGAAATTTTGGCTTGCTTGGGACCAATCACTTTCTAATTCTCCTTTTTAAATATAGGCATTCTATATTTTTTTTCATCTTCACGGGAAGAGAATATATTAGATGCATGTATACGAACAACGGACATAGGTAGCATCTACATTTAGTCAATAAAAACAAAGATTTCACACCAGCTAGAATAATGTCATTGTCTTGTGGTTTTAAAATGTGGGGCCTACCCCTATCTCAACCACTATTTCTACTCCCTTACTTCTTTTTATTATGATAATAAGAAATAAACTCCTAAATATAGTTACTTAATACTTAGTTTTCGCTAAAAAACGGTGATATTGTACTATAATTAAATCAATTTTAATTCATGGGACCTACATAAACTTATCCATTAATTAATTGTGGTGACATATCACTATTATTTAGCATAAACTGAGTTCAATACTTAATATATATATATATATATATAATCTCGTAAATAAGCTTTTGCTGAGTACCGATGACATGACATACTAACTACTAATCATTTTATGAGATCCACCATTATTTTCCAAATATATTAATTCATATGGGGTTGTGTTAAAATAATTTTGGGACCATGTTATACTGCCTAAATATCACCTAACCTTGGAAAGCTAGGATGTTAAAAGTTTGTGTAAATGTCCCTTCTATGTGTATTGAATTTTGATGTTTTCGATGCGATAAGGAGAGTAAGAATGGTGTGAATGCTACTTTCGTCGACATGCTAGCAGTAATGTGATGTACCATTCGACTTAAATGAATGGTTAGGCCATTGCATCAATGCCGCCGCTCAAATTGTTAATGTTGAATTTGGCATGGTGTCTTTGTCAACTTCACGCACATTAAATCTATGAAGTATAGATCTCGTCATTAAAATCTATGAGATATAGATGTCTTCAAATTACGATAACTCTCGTAGTAATGTAAAATTAGTTATGCGTGCTAAGGCTTCTTTTGTGGACTTTATAATTCAATAGGTCACGTCTGAAAATTAATTACAATGTATAGTCTATGAAATGCCATTTCGGTCTGTTACATTCCATTGGGAGGGCAATTAAGGAATTGTATACAGGCCTTCTGCAGGTGCTGCTACCTGTATGGGTCTTTTTGTTTCTTATTTATTTTTATTTTTCCTTTTTTTTCTTTTTTCCAATTTTCAACGAAATGTCATTTCGTGTTTCTTGTAAAAAAATCATGTGAATTATCCTTGCACACATAGCATAGCTCCACTTGGAATTTCTGGGAAGTTTGAATTCCGCGGAAAATAAAATTCTACTCCACCCAAAGTAAATATTTTCCTTGTTTTCAAGTAAAATATAGTCAATGGAAAAAAAAAATCAATCAAACAGCACAAAAGTAAAAAATTTGGTGGAAAAAAGATATTTTTCTTGAAAAATATTGACAATTAAATGCACCATTAGTTCTAATTCTTACTAAACAAACTTAAATCTCATTAATCATAATTGCATTCTAATCATTCACTTTTTACCAAAACAATTATTAAGTCCTAATGTAATAAAACAATGAATAAACAATAAATACAAACCAATAATAATAAATTTATTTATTTCTTCATAAAAAATGGAATTTTTTTATAACAAATTATATTCAAAATTGTACCAGTTATTATAAGGGAGCACTATTTTAATCCACAATTTTTATAATCCTTACATTATTAAATTCATTAATTTAAATACTATATTTTGACGTTACTTTTATATATCTATCACTCTCAAAACCTATCTTCATTTAAATATTATATATCCAATATATCTATTGAGTTTGCCTTCATTTATTTAATGTTGACTATACTCTGTATAGGAGTTCCACTAATTACAATTTGTTATTTCTATTTTCTATTTTCACAAAAAAAAAAATTAATGGGTCAAATACTGGACTGGGATGTAGCCCGGTTTAGTCCCCCTATGTACGTCCCTGATTTTGGACGAGATTTTTAATTTACCATTTGGATGCTATCCCTCTTCTTTGTAGCATCATATTTTGTGACGAAGCGAACCTCATGTCCAAATCGTTAACTTACGTACTGTCCATTTTGGAAGAACCTAAACCCATTTTACATCTCAAGACTTTTTGTAGTATCCTCAAAATTTGAACTCGTTTATAAACTTATCCAAGCCTAAAATGTGAACAATTAATAGTCTTTTAATTAATTATAGCCTAATTTATTGTATATTTTGTTTATTAAGTGAAACTCGGTGATTGGAAGTGAAATTGAAATAAAAGAAATAAAAAATTTGTTATTCGATTATAGTTACAATGATTGACACTAGATTAAGTACAAAATCCTCATGGGAACGATATCCTACTTTTCATTTTATTATTTGATCACGATATCATACACTTGTCGATTATCGCGTTCTGTTGTCAAGTCTAAAAATTATAAAGTCAAACATATTTAATGAGGATAAATGCTAGGGGGGAAATTTAGAGATATATTTTATTTGTTTTTTGTAATAATTTGAGCCTATATGCTCAAATTAACAAGTTAATTTGCATACTATTTGTTTTGAGAGAATCTAAGTTCATTTTGTGCTTCACGGCATTCAACTCAAGTCTCTAATAAGACAGAAGCCTTGTGTTTGAATTTTAGAGAACTCTGCATAAAGTCATGACGTGTAAGATGGACTTAAAACTTTCCCAAAATAGACAATATGTAAGTTTCGATATAAAGTCATGAGGTGTAAGATTGGCTTAAACTCTTTCAAGATGGACAATATATAAGTTAACGGCTTGAAAATAGAAAGTCAAGTCATTACTGTTGGAATTAATCGATTTAATTGGGTGAGAAATCATTAAATGTTATGAGCCATTGCAATTAATTTGGGTGAATTGGAAAAGTCTCTAATATAGGCACATAAGTTGATAAGCCCATTTTAAGTGTCTTATATATTGTAAGGAATGAGAAATCATTAAATGTTATGGGCCATTGCAATTAATTTGGGTGAATTGAAAAAGTCTCCAATAGGCCCATAAGTTGATAGACCAATTTTAAGTGTCTTATATATGGTAATGATTCACATATCGAAAGTTTACAAGAAAATAGACATGTTTATATAGTGGGATGTGTGAATAAGTTATAATTTAATAAGTGACATACACCTTAGCTAACTTTGGCTAGCATTTGACTAGCAAACTAGCCACCACTAGAGTGGTGCTTTGCACCACTCGCACCGCGTCGTGCCCTGGACCCGGCACTGGACTCGAACCCGGCCCGCGCACGTCGCAACGCTTTAGATGCGCACTTTGCACTTCACACGTA
>CAIGRP010009189.1:0-48546 GCA_903798385.1 Fraxinus cuspidata | reverse complement strand
CTGCAAAAGTTGGAAAATAGAAAATATTTTCCATTTTCCATGAAAAACTGGCCAAATCAAACAGGGCCTAATTGTTTCAGGGATGGTAGCTATGAAATTTGATATTCAGCTTTTGGATCGCAACAGTAATTTTCTTTGTGGCAAAATAAAATACGAACAGTTCTTACTCAATTGGATTTCGATGCTTTGTCTGGAACAATGATTGCGAATGAGAAGCAACGCAAGGATCGAAAAGTTCTACACATATACATATACATCTTTATCTTTATAATCAAATTCTTTATGACGCGGTAAATGAGAAAAGTGACGCTGGGTTGCGGTTAAAATTGGAGCAGTTTTGTATGAGAAGATCTTGACAAGTAAGTTACACTTGAAACGACGCTTGTATTCTTATTGCTTGATGGAAGTTGAATCTTGGAAAATTATCTATTGGCGTTCAAGGAAATCATCGCGGACTTAGAGACCTTAGATGTCAAGTATGATGAAGAGGATTTAGGGCCCATATTATTATGTTCGTTGCCACCTTCATAAGTGACTTTTAGAGATACCATTCTCTATAGTCGGGATACACTTATTATTGATGAGGTATATGATATGCTTTATTTCAAAGGGAAGATGAAATATCTAGCCATCGGTTTTGGGGCCCAGATAGAGGGTAATGTTATTCATAAGAGGAAGACATGTTGTCATGGAAAGAGTAGAGTCAATGATAGAATATTGATAAAGTTTGTTGGTATTGCAACAATAATGAGCACATAAAAGGGGATTGCTATGAGTGGCGGAACGATTTGATATTACAGATCAGAAGGAACAACTAAAAAATTTCGATAATATTAATCTCGCAGAAGAAGATAGTGATAGAGGTCTTTTGACAATTACTGATGATGACTCCTAACTTGACGAGAATTAGATTCTTGATTCGATTTGCATTTTTCATATGTGTTCAAACCAAGATTGATTTTCTTCATATAAAACAGTTACAAGGGATTTTGTGATGATATGAAATAATGAGCTTTGTAAAATATGTGAGATTGGTAAAGTCAAAATCAAGTTTGACGGGACAATTAGAATACTTGACCAGGTTAAACATGTTCCAAGTATAAATAGGAATTAAATCTCTCTGAGTACTCTTGATAAAAAAAGGATACAAGTATACCAGTGGATATGGAGTCATGAAATTTAACAAGGGTACTCGAGTTGTGTTAGAGGGACGGAGAAGGTCTCGATTATATGTGTTAAAAGGTTTGATGGTCACTATGGATGCATTGGAGCTTATAGTTTAATAAGCAATAACTCAGATAGAGTTGGTTGTGATCGGGTTAAGTTGTTCATTGTGATTTGAACAATAATATTGGGGAATCTTCTTGTAGATCAAGTGGAGCTAGTTATGATCTTGTTGATTGCTCGCGGTGATTCGAACATGTTTGGTGACTCAACTAGAGCTATAAGTGAACGAGATGATTCAAACAAGGTTGGCACGTAAGATAGTTCTGCTAGTAAGTAGGGCTTAAATTTAGTTCACAGTTGCTGAGTATGCCTCGCAGGGCCATGATGTGCTCCGAAGGGGCAATGTTGAAGAATTGGAGAATGACTTGAAGAATGAAGATTTAATTTCTTGTTTTGGAATTTTTGTTAAGGTGAAGTTTGTTAGGTAGTTATTCATATTTCATGTGATTTGGAATTGTAGTTCATTAAGAAAGCCTATATAATTTTGATTTAAAAGTCTGGATAGATAAGTGATTAAATTTCATCATGGATTGAGAATTTGATTGTGATAAGGACTTAGGGATTCACAACTCTACTTCATCTATAACTCTTAAGTTTTGACTTCTATACACACTCCACAAGGTTAGGCTTTTCATAGACTCAACATAATAATTATATCATTGTTGTATACATAAGAAATTCGAGAGAATTGTTTAGATTTACATTGAGAGTATCAAATCTCGTAAAACAATTTTAGTTTCTTGGTATAATAAATTCTATTATTCTTTCAAAAAATCAAGATTGTTGTGTAATCCATTATTTTTCATATTACTCATTATTCTCGTCTTTAATTAATTGGTCAGATTTTCAACAAAAGAGATAAAATATATTTTTTAATATCAAGAACCAATCATATTGTGTTACTATAATCTAATGCGGGGGCGGATATGTGGGGTGGGGGGATGTACTGGGCTTGCCTAGATCCTATTTTTCTTTGTGACTTTTTTCTTAAAAATTTATATTTTGGCCCAAATTTAAATTAGTCCACTATCCACTTTCTCTAATATTTGTTCACTTTCAGTCTAATTTCTTAAATGGACCAAATTTTAGAATTACCTCACTTTCAAATCTCTTGCTCAAAATAATATAACTTCTTTTAAAATTTAACGTGGTAGGTGAAAGGCAAAGAACAACCTTATTTTTGCTGCAATAGTCTAAAGAAATAAAACCCAAATGAGAGGATAGAATTGTATTAATTGATATTTTAATCTCTTCACATTTGAAAGCATATACATGTTAGTAGGCTTATGAACAAGAAAATTATGTAATGAAACTAACCATACATGGTGAGGGACAAAAAAATAAAAATAAAAACTATTGAAAATCTTAAAAGTAATTAAAGTTTAATTTTTTTTTTGTATGTTTCTTTTATTAATTATACTTATAAGTTAAAAAATACTTATTGACCGTGATATATATGTTATTATCAAAATATGTAACTTGCTCTATATTTAATTTTGTCAGTAGAAATAATAATTTTTTTAAAATTTATTTATTTATAAATTAACATTATTAAATTTATATTATTGAAGTGAGTCAAATATGAAAGTGAAATAAATCTAATTTCTTTGAACTCTCGATATTCTTGGTCAATCTTTCCCATTTCATGTGGAATTAAAATGTGTTGAGATAGAAGACCAATGTCCATATGCTTGACTAAAAACCTTTAATAGCTGGAATGACATGTTCTTTTTAGGTCTTGAATCTCGTAATAGTGTAAATATGTTTTTCTTAATTTTTTGTTGGTGGGTATATATGATTTGTTCATGTTTATCACGCTTTCACTCATTTTATATTTTCTAGGAAGGTGTCAAGATTTTTAATTGGCAGAAAAAGCTACGAAATTTTAGGAAAACATCTTAACGATTGATATGTTTATACTTATTTAAGTATCTAATTCACTTAATCATTAGCATCATAAGCTTGGCCTTTTAAATTATATTTGGTGCGGCATGGAGCATCTCTCATGGTGTGAGTTCACTAATTTTTTTTTTTTTTTTTAAATTTCAGCTCACCTCAATGTCTTTTTTAAGCTCCGCTCATGATGTAATGTATGGTGTATCGGTAAATAATTTTTTTTCTAGTGTTGTATAGTAAATCTTGAATAGAGCATCCAATCTTTATATTTTCCGAGCATCCAATCTTTATGTTTTCCATGGGCTAGCAATTTGTACTCTCGGTGCATATTACAGATAGTGATGGAATTGACTCGTGCCAATTATGGCTTTTAAGTCAAGAGACTCAACATAAATAGTGAAGTCAAGTTGCTTCTCCTTTGTTTGTACCCCTTTGGATTTTTCTTGAATTATTAAGTTATTGAATCTTGTAAAGAGTTATATACATTGTTTTGATCACATTAATAGTGACATAAAGAGATTCGAGAAGTCGTTATTGAAAATAGAAAATTGAGTAGCGTAACTCTTACTCCTGCACTTTTCATGAGCATGTTGAAAGATATAGAAAATCTAAATGGGGTGATCGGAATAATCGATTTGCAAAATGCACTATGCTTTACATGTTCACACTTCTAGGACGTCACGCCCAATGTATTTCCACCTAGCCAAGGATATTCCAATAAGATATGAGTTGAAGACATGGTATTGACGTGGAATGTGACGTTAGCCATCAACCTTTGATGAAATTTTTTAGCATTGAAGTTCTAGCTATGAAAGGCTACACTTAAATTTATTTTTCTATGTGGACGCGTCCGTACTCATACACATCAAATTAAATATTTCTTCAAAATAAGGTTCTCATACTCATCAAATTAAGTATTTCTTCAAAAATTTGATATGTAAAATATTGGTAAATCAATAGCTACAATTGAATTGACTACTCCATGGAGGGTTGCCACATGCTTGCATTGCCGTTGGTGTAAGACAAAAACCAAACTTATGTAATATTGTTAGACGAATTAAAACACATGTATACAAGGTAGTGTTTACTTTGTATTAACATGTTTTGATTCAATTTGAGTCCTTATCTTTGGGTCCTTAAATTTTTTTGTTTGTACATCTTTTCACTTTGTGTGCTCGAGTATGTCCGGAGTAATTGTATGAGCTACCAGATCTTTGTTTTTTTCGGGTATATCTGGTGTATTTGTACATAAATTTTGATATATAATAATTTATATTTACCAATAAAAAAATAGACATGAAACCGAGTTGGTGAATCTATTGCTGGTGAGCCATTGCATTTATTGGAATTTAAACTTACAGATCTTCAATAAATTTCATGGATAACAAAATTATTGTTTTCATAATTCCCAAAATTTAAAAAAAATTCAAGAAAATGGACTTAATGGCACAAATTTCTAGGCTTCATAATAAAGTGCACGTCTGAACCCCAATTTTGGTGTAAAATGCATTTGGAATAGTAAATTGATGAAAAATGTGATTAAAAATAAAGGAAAATTTTTTAGATTGTTTGTAATATCATTTTATTGAAAAATGTGTGCTTGAAAAGAAGAGAAAAATTGTATTTTGAAAAAAATAGAGACAAACAAGGGCGAAGGTAGTAATCTCGCAACTTTTGTGGGTGTATTTAAAAATATATAATTTAGCTGACCCGTTGACGTGAGTTGAATTATTTTTACATGTGGAATTATATCGAAGAGCATCTCCAATGACACTCTAAACATAAGATTTTTTTTTATGAGTCAATTCTTAAAATTATGCTTGAAAATACTCTTTAAATTAACATTTTAAAATAGAGATTGAGTTTAAAGAGCCAAATACATTCTCTATAATTAAATATATTCAAAGTTTTCAATTTTCAATAGAGAAAAATAATATAATAATTTGTATAGAAGCTAATGAAAATAAAAAAATAAGGAAAATAAATAAATTTCTAACTTTCTAAATTGCTAAAGACGCTCTTTAAAAATTGCGAGTCTTTTGGAAATGCTTTAATCCTACATTTTTCTAAGCCATGACTTTTCCACGCCCAATAACACATACGCGCACAAGTATGAAGGTGACCCCATATTGCTATTTGCTAGGTATTTGTTTCTTTAGGATGTAAAAAGTTAAAAGATAAAAAAGTTAAATGTGTCGTGTAGTTTAATTTAATAAGTCCCTGATTTTTCAAAATTAAAATCATATTCTTAGTAGAATTTGATAAAACTTAATGAAATATGTAGTTGAAAAATTATGGGTCTAATAAAATGTGTGATTGAAATTAATTGTTAACTTTAACTTGATATTTTAATCCAAACCAAACAAGAGCTAAACAAGTCAGCTTTTATTATCCCGTAGCCATTTCCTTTTTTTAAATTGTCATTTAATCTCAATTGTAGTCGTCAATAATTTTTTTTAAAAAAAATTGAAGTATTTCTAATACAACAACAAACAGTATTGAGAAAAAAATAATAATGACGACAAAATTCAATAAAACTGTGATGAATCATTTTCTGCTGGTGCTCTAACAAAAAGTGTATTAGGATTCATCTCATATTCTTTGATGAAGTTTAACACTTCCTCAAGATCCTCGTTTTTTTTTTTTTTTGATACCCCGATATCCTAACTTAGCTAGACTATTTCCTGGACCTCAAGCTGCCTTACAGGAATCGAACTCTCCACGCTGAGGTTACAAGCCCACAAATGCAATTGTTCCACCAACTCAGATGTGCCCCGGGAGGCCAAAGATCCTCGTTATTTAGTTGAGTTTGGGATTGACTATGAAAAGCATAGACATAGCTACTATTAAGAGAGAAATAGGAGCCCATGTGTTTTTTTAAAGAAAGTGATAAAAACGCATTGGGTTTATTTTCAGTTCTTTTGCTTTGAGGATCTATTTTAAAAATTGCTAAAACGCGTTTGATTTGTCATTTTAAAAAATTATTTTTAAAATAGAAAACTAAAAAACAAGTTTAATTTGAAAACTTGTTTTCTAACATTCTATTCCATAAAATTTGATTATTCAATAAAAATAAAATAGTTTTATAGCAAGTAATATATACATTTTAAAGTTGGTGAATTTTACAATATTTTTTTTCTCACTACAAAAGTAAAAAATAAAAAATTAAAATTAAAATATAGAAAATAAAAATAAAAATTAATGACATGGTGTTCATTTAAATAATTTTTTAGAATATTTTTGTAAATAATCGTAAAGAGGTCGAACTATTTTTATTTTTTTATAATTTATAATTTTATATTTTATTTTTTCAAAATTTTTAAATTTAATTTGTTTGAAAGTTACATTTTAAATTTTTATTATTTAAAAGTTTGTTATCATGTTTTTAGTGTTTTTAGAATTTTCATTGAAAACACTCAAAATGTCAAAAATACATTTTGATTTTTATATTATAAGTTTAACCTTATTCTTGAAAACGTATTTTCAGAAATATCACACCATACACAAATTTTAACGTATTTCAAAATTGAAAACAAAAAAGAGCTTGGAAAGAGTAAATCAAACATACCCTTATCATCCAATTTCGAATGTAGCTCTGTGTGCTTGCCTCAAGAAAGGTTTTTAGGTCGACATCATGAAAAACGCGATCGGAAGTGTTTAATAACAAGAATGATATGATTCAATTGTTCAAATATAAATTTGGTTGATTAGGGAACTTACTATTTGGGTCTTGCAAACTTGTTATCGATCGGGTTAGTCATTTGATCATGTTGATAAATTGTTAAAAAAAAAAATTATATATATATATAACAAATTCGATTCCAGAATCGAGTAACCATGATTTTCAATTCAAAATTAAGAACTGTTTGAGATTCTATCGATCCTCGGTTTCGATTCCAAATGTGAATTATTTTTAAATTTAAAATGTACACCCCTACCTATTTCTCACCTTCATATCTCTTTTTTCATTGCCATGAAAATGTGCAAAAAAAAAAAAACCTGGCCTAAAAGTGAAAAATCGCCAAAATACAAATCCCATTAAATTCTGCTGGTGCCCTTGTTTGGACCTATACTACCTACCTACCAAACCAACCACATCTACAGACTTAATTGATTTTTTTCCTTTTTTTCCTATTTTTTCTTTTCTAAAAATAAAACTTTTACGATGCCTTCACCTCCAAAACGACGTCCCTAATGCTAGAGGCCTGATTCTTTCTTGAGTTCCTTTTGTCGTACATTTTTATACCTCCTTGGTCGAGATTAGCACTATCACAATTTGTACGAAAACACAGATTTTATCTATACATCTTAGGGTCGAGATTATCACGATCTAAGCAAGTCGAAAAGGTGTAATGATCTTTAGCATATCATATCGAAACTCAATATCTACATGCCTTTTAAGAGGCGGGGTATTTTGGAACAAGGACTTACACCTTGCTGCTTTAGTCGACACGCAAATTGGCCTAGCCTGCCTGTATCTTATGGTTTATATATAGCCTGCCATGCTTTCACATAAAATGCACGTCTCGTCACTGATTGAAGCCTAGATTCAGACACAAACTTGCAGAATTCCATAGACTCATTAGGGTTTTTCGGAACTCGGCGTTTTCGTGTCAGCAGTTAAAAAGCACTAACAAGAAAACAGTTAGGTTGATAATTTCAATAGCATTGAATATCACTGTATCTAAATTATACACTAAATAGTCGTTTGATTTTCATTGTTAGCCTTGCTGAAAACAAAGATGGGTGAAAACAGACACCAGCTCCAAGGTTTTGATGTCTCCCTCAATTTGCCTGGTTCGAAATGTTTGGACGACGATGGCAGGCTCAAAAGAACTGGTATTTTGCTTAACTTATGCTTATTTTGAGTGCAGAATTTCACTTTTATGACAGATACGGGGTCGGAATCCTTAGCAACTACAACAAACGATGTTAGTTCGTGTAATATATATGTCATGTTTTCTCTTATATTCGTGTCATGTAAACGACAAACTGCCTTGTTCGTGATAAATTTGAGGTTGCTTTCATGAATTTTTTCGCCACTATGTTCGTTTAGTTGCTAGATTTGAAGCAACTAGATCCTTATAGGTTATAAACTATAACGGATGAGATTAGTTCAGTTGATATATTTGCCGTATCTTTTGTTATAGGAACTGTATGGACCGCAAGTGCTCACATAATAACTGCTGTGATTGGTTCTGGAGTCCTGTCCTTGGCTTGGGCTACTGCACAGCTTGGATGGATAGCTGGTCCAACTGTGATGTTCTTGTTCTCATTTGTTACTTATTACACTTCTACTCTTCTGGCAGCATGTTACCGGTCCGGTAATCCAGATTCCGGGAAAGAAACTATACTTACATGGATGCTGTCCGAGCCAACCTTGGTAATGTCAAAGATACGGAAAAAATTTTGAGTTTACGTATGATTATTTACATAATAGGTCATTAGAATTTAGGCTTCTTTTGCTAAGTTGTAAAGTCAGTTTCTAACTGGTGGGATTTCAAATTTCAGGTGGATTCCAAGTGAAAATTTGTGGTGCAATTCAGTACATGAATCTTTTAGGAGTTTCTATTGGTTACACTATCGCATCATCTAAAAGCATGGAGTAAGTAAGAATTTGAAAAAAAAGTTACTATTTCCATGTTTTGTCTAGTACTGAGTACTAGAAGTGCCCAATATGTTAATGCTTGGAAAAACATATTACTGATGAAAAGTTAACAGGGCGATCGAGAGGTCGAATTGCTTCCATTCGAAAGGGCATAAAAGTCGTTGCGGAGTTTCAAGCAATCCTTATATGATTGCATTTGGGGTGATGGAAATAGTTTTCTCCCAAATTCCAGATTTTGATCAAATATGGTGGCTTTCAATTGTTGCAGCAGCTATGTCCTTCACTTACTCGAGTATTGGTCTAGGACTTGGAATTGCCAAAGTTGCTGGTAGGAAAATTGAATCTCTCGACAACTTTATTTTTATTTTTATTTCAAATTGTGTTCTATTTTTACGCTTTTTGTGCAGAAAACGGGAAAATTCGCGGAAGTCTTACTGGAAAAAGCATTGGAGTACAAGTGACTCGAATGAAGAAAATATGGTTAAGTTTTCAAGCACTTGGAGACATTGCTTTTGCTTATTCTTACTCCCTTATTCTTATTGAAATTCAGGTACGATTTATTTTTTTCATCAGTGATCCTCATAACCGGGAGACGAGAGCTAGATATAAGAGAGCGAACCTAATCCCAATCACGAGAACAATATTAAGCAAAACGAAACCGTAAACACATACAAACAAATATACATATTTATAGTGTTTTGCCCTCATTGTAATATAACTACAATGAAAATGGAGAATTATAATGGAGATCTCACACTTCTGAGTAAATAGCGCCTTAATAAATCATTTATATTTTTGGAACATTAGAATGACCTCGTACACATGTGAATGTCGAATATAATCTATAATAAAAATAATTCGCCATAAACAAGGGATACTATTAACCTCCACATATCCAATAGTAGTCGTGACAATAACCATGTCATCCCATGTAGTGTCTAGCAAGTGTTAAGCATCCCCTATTAAGATTTGGGTTCGATAAGGTCAATATTATTAAGAGGGGTAGTTCAAATTCTTATATATTAATATATATTTTCATCTTTATTCGATATAAAATTTATCCCTTAATATGCCTGCAAGATGGTGGTTGGTTTGAGCAAGTTACTATTGAAATTCGCGTGCTTAATCGGATCAAATCGCTTGTTGGAGCTCTGATACTATATTAAAATTTAGGGTTCTATTTTAAAAAGTCATCGAGGAGTAGCCGAAATTCTTATATGTTGATCTATGCTTTCATCCTTATTTGATGTGACATTTATCTCTTAAGATACCCTTCTATGAACAAGTCCAGAAACTGATTTTAATTTCATTTGATTTCATCACAGGATACAATAAAGTCCCCACCATCAGAGTACAAAACAATGAAGAAGGCTACACTATGTAGTGTAATAGTAACAACCATTTTCTACATGTTTTGTGGATGTTTTGGCTATGCAGCATTCGGAGATTCTTCACATGGAAATCTTCTAACAGGTTTCGGATTCTTCAACCCATATTGGCTACTCGATATCGCGAATGCAGCCATAGTTATCCACCTTGTTGGTGCATACCAAGTTTACTGTCAACCCCTTTTCGCCTTTGTCGAAAAAACAGCATCAAAATATTTTCCAGACAGTGAATTCATCACAAAAGAAGTAGAAATCTCAATTCCCGGCTTTAAATCCTTCAAACTCAACCTTTTCCGTTTAGTTTGGCGAACATTATTTGTGATCATAACGACTATAATCTCAATGCTTATGCCATTCTTCAACGACGTTGTCGGGATTCTTGGTGCATTTGGGTTCTGGCCTTTGACTGTTTATTTCCCCGTCGAGATGTATATTGTACAGAAAACGATACCGAAATGGAGCTCGAGATGGATTGGTCTTCAAACACTGAGTGTAGCATGTTTTATTATTTCCATTGCTGCTGCAGCTGGTTCTTTTGCTGGAGTTGCTTCTGATCTGAAAGTGTATAAGCCATTCAAGACTAGTAACTGATTCTGTTGAATTTGGACAAAACAAGAAAGGACTAGAAATTAGGATTTCGTTCTTATTTCATGTTCATAACAAACCTAAGAGAATCCAATGGATTCAGAAACCCAAGTTTCTCCTCAAGTCTGTATTGCTATCTATTTCTCTGTTAAAATAGATAATTCGAGCAAGGTCGCCTTATTCTCAAGTTGGTTGTATGGATTCTTTCAATACCGTGGACGGTTCTTCTCAAATTTAACCACACATTCTATTGGATTCAAAACTTTTATCCATTTTTAATCACATGTTTAAAATCTTCAAAAAAATATTATCAAATGGGGTCTTATATTCCCCATTGTCAAAATCTTGTAACATATAGACAATCAAGATATGTACATGTTGGTAAAGTCGTGCATAAATTATATTCTGACTTCTAAATACGTGCACTCGAGATTAATGTGCAAATAAATCGAATAGAAATCGATTAATAGGTCCCACTCTTTTGTTAATCAATTTTCAATTGTCACACTAAAGCCAGTTTCCACTCATAAGCAGACGCTATCACCTTCGTATTTATTCATGAAAAATATCGATCTTGATAAGTTTTTTACAATTTCATAAACTTGCATATGAAATAATTTTTTAGATTTTTTCTTTAAGGCCATAATTTTATTTTAAATTCCATAGATATGGCTACTTTTACTAATGAAAATAAGTGAAATATAAGATCCATGAATCATCAAAGGTGAGGTCAAGTCCATATATTTCTTATCATGATGAAATTCAATACCATACCAAGGGACCTTTACAAGCATCAAAAAAGGTGCTATTTTTTTTTTCTACACCATTGGAAAAAAAAAAAAAAAATGCAAACATGGATTATATAAACTAGCTGTCCAATCCATTCTGTGGAATCATGCATTGTTAATCATAAATGATACATCGGGTCTACGTAAATGTTAAACTCTTTTTTTTTTTTTACAGACTTACTTTCAACCACACTTCACACAATAAAATATTTTACATGTATATTCAAAAAATTTCCTTACTTTTAATTATACATTCTCCAATATTATTATTCAAAACAATGTTTTTCAAAAAAAAAAAAAACCCACCAAACTAGGGCTAAATTTTTTAGCAAAATTTCAGTTAGTTGACTTCAATTTATTTGCAAGTTTTTTACTTTGTACATGTGTGTGAGATTTGAGTTTGACTAATAGAGAATGTAACTTGTTTATCTAGTTAATCACATTAATTTTCCATTAATCAAGCTAACAGGGGTATGGGGAAAATGATCAAATCTAAGGAAAGTATGAACAGACGTTTTGGAATGACGTTAGGTGTGAACTTCTTTTTGAAACCAAGACTGGGCTAGTCTTTGTCATCTATTGATTATCCATCTCCATCAAAAAACAGTGGACCACCCCACCCACCATTCCAAGAATGGACGGAGGAGAAATGCAAACCTGAAACCTTCATATGAGGAATTGAAAGGTGATTGGACTGAGCTTTTCTACATACAATCTTTTTAAATATACTAGTGGGGATGAACGCGCTCTTTAATGTTAAAATTTAGTGTATGCAAATTTTGTAGAAATGAATTTGTAAATGTGAAAGCTATTCATGCGCAGGTTGATGTTATAAGAATGTAAATGCAAAAGTTTACAACGACAAGGTAGAAGCCGACAAGGTAGACGGACATTCCACTATTTCCACATTCTACAGCATTCAGTATAACAAGTAACCATTAAGTAAAAATCAATGTCATATGTAAAAGACAAGTTAACAGGTTGTTTTTTAACTATATTATTTTGATATTCAGGAGGGTGTTGTACAACTCAGTAATACATTTCCTCTATGTTTCATATCATCACATTTGACAATTTGGAAAGCCAGCATTCAAGAAGATACATATACTTATTTCCCATTATTCTTCAACTATTTGATATAGATGCAATCGTCCAAAAATTTGTTAGAATATTTATGTCCGAAATTTCTTGGAACAATATTTATGTCCAAAATTTCTTTGTACAGATCAAACATAAAAAAAAAACAATTCAACGACATTTGAAGTGATTAATTCATCAAAATTCTTCAGGAATTCATCTGGAACTTGTATAGTCCAGCTAAGGATATTCTTCCGTCTTTTGTCATGTAAACATGCAATTTGCTTGTCATCTTCTTAGTCTGATTCAGAATAGAACAAAAAATATCACTAAAAGATATATGGTCTCACCAGTCTCACCATATGTAGAGTTTGAATTTGATAAAACTTTATTCAGTCACTAAATTTTTATATTTTTTCCCATATATATCATTATATAATGATATGATTAATGTTGATGTGAAATTGGGAATTTTATTTTGATTTTTCCCTAACATGTTCAAGTAAGAATAAAGAATCGCGCACAATATCATAGGACAACTCTAAAATGCTGGAATTTTTTAGTTTTTACTTGAGTTTTGCTCAGTGAAGGAAAACATGCTAATCTGTTTGAGAATAAATGACCAGTCATTCTCACTCTTATCCTTTGTATAGAGACTATCATACAGTTTCAGACACTTTTATTTTTCTATCCATCATTTCTATCTCCCCTTTCCATTGATTGAAAAGCTCTAGATTTCCAACAACATTGGTTAAAATCCTAGCTCCATGTATGGGAGGATTTGAGTACATAGGCCGTGCAAGTCTTTTGAGTTGGCTTTTTATCCTACAAAATGAATAATCTGATTTGAATGCATAAACTTAATAATATTACATAATCTCCCTTAACATATTTTAGGGAACTGATAGTTATTGCATAGATATGGTTATTCATTAGCTTTAGGACGAAGGAGGATGTATGAAGTATTCATTATAGCAAATATCCACTACAATCTTTTGTCTGTATATAGTCATCCTCTCCGAAGAAACCGTTTCTATTGGATGTCCAAGAATAAAGCACTTCATGTATTTCAGCAAAAAAATTGCACAGTTCGGCCTGTTGACAAAGTTTCATATCAGAAATTACTATCATAAAAAAAAAGTTGGAGTAAAGAGAAAATAAAAAACTTTAGTAAAGAGTTTTTAGTTTAAATACTCACCCATTGTTTGCACAAGTTAGGTAAGGTATGATGTCTAATTCCATCCGTTTGTTTTTATTTTTCCTGATATCTCGATTGATGGAAAACTATGAGGTAGACATTAACAAAGATTGGACTACATTTACTACTGAATCTGCATGTGCCGTGACTTGCTGTGGCGTATGAGTACTATGGTTACAATCATATATTTGAAATTTTTATTCACGGAAACTCACAAGAAAGAGGTACCAATCGTTGCCTGGATATGAATATGAAATCAATAGATGATTACATGCTATCCATGGACAACCAGCTATAGGTAAATCACCATTCACGTATTTTTCTAAAAGAATAACATCCATTGGTTGTTTACGTCCACTTCCTTCTTTCATGCTTTGTTGCATCATTATTTATAGAGTACATTCAGTTTCAAATCCAAAATCTAAAATTGTGTAGTCCTTTGAAACAAAGTTGCAACCGTCTTTGATATGTCGCCTCAACAGTTTTAACTTCCAGTCAAGACTCTAATAATAGAATAAATAAAATGTAAATATAAAATGTAAATTAAATATCAAGATTCTAATAGAATAAATTAAATGTAAATTAAATATCTTAACAATGTAAATGAATTTGTTATGCTGAATTATCATGAATGAAGTTTACTTACCGAAGTAGTTACATCTTGTGTTGTATCCGTTATACATTTCAATGTGTCTCTTTTGATTAGATTATAACTTCCATCTTCCAAATATGTACTACACAACATAATTGAAATTAGTTTTAAATAAATCGAATTAAAATAATATTTTAACTTCATTAGATTGTTTACTTGGATGGATTTATTAGTACCAAATCTCTAATTATTGTGTATCTCTCCATATGGTAGTCTTCTAGATAATAACCTGAAGACTTTATCTTCTTTACTTTACCTTTTTTTTCTCTTGTCGACCTATAAATGTTTTGAATTTGTTGAGATGTAGAGGGATGCTTTGAAAATGGACTTGTATCTACATGATGAGCTGGACTCTTATTGATAGGACCATCGTTGTTGGAGGGAAGCTATAATAGTTTTCATATTTGATTCCCAGTCTGACAATCTATCTAGTATACTGTTATTTTGTCCATCGATATAAGATTTCATTGAAGTCAAACTAGTATCCACGTAATTCTGCATGCTAGACTGCATGTCTTGATATTGTTGTTGCTGCCACTGTTGTTGTTGAAAGCAGTCCTGATGCCATTTCTGTTATTCTTCAAACAATTCTTTTTGATTTTGAACAATGCTTGTTTTCAATTTGTTGCATAAATTTGATACATCTGATATTACATGCTGCCTGTGTATGTTGAATATTTCTTCCATTTCTTCTCTGGTGACATAATTAATTGAGCTAATAGAAGTAGTAGAACTGAGGCCAGTTCAAGCTCCAACTGAAGTATATGTCATAGGAGGATCAGGCATGCTATGTGGTATTTTTTGTGGTAGAATGTTCATCTCTCTATTTAATATGTCATCCAATACATTATGTGAATTGTCATGCGGTAATGACAGAGTTGTAAACCATAGTGTTTGTAACTCTTCTTCAGTAGGCTGCAGGACTGCAATAACTTGAATATGTAATTGCAACATTTAAATGATTTCTTCTAATTATTTGGTCTTTAGAAGGAGAAAAAAATTATAATTAATTGCATTTACCAAAATATAATCAAATAATAAAATCACCTCTTCGTTATCCAAAAATTTCCTAACCGTTTTCTTCGTCAAAAATATCTTCGGCTTCCATATATGCATTCTTGGAAATTGTAATGTTTTGTATCTACGGCATCCAAATTTCTCTCCAATCTGTGGAAAAACCTCATATATCCAATACTGAAACGTCATTAAATATACAGATTAAATATCCAAGTGAATACCGATGCAATGCATATTTACATTCATTTTGTCAATTTTGCTCAAGCCTCTGTGCTCTTGAAACATGGGATTCTCGTGTGAGTTTAACAGAACAAAATATGCACTATGACCCCCATGGATATTCCAACTGTTCAACTATGCCTAGAGTTTTGTAATCAATATATCTTCCCGTAGGTTTTAAAACACACTCTACTAACATGACTAACCCTAACTTAAATTTATCTACCTCATCTTCACAAAGATGGAATGCTTCAAAAAGCATATTCATGCTAATTTTCTTTGTGCCATCAAAATATTGATTTCTAAGTCTATTATTGTTGAAGTCAAGATTAGTGGATACCTCGTGGATAAGACAAAAATCCTACAGACTAAAGCGAGCCAATTGGTTATTTAATGTTACCCAAACTTCATTATTTTTGCAACAATCTATAAGTCTAATTACGAATTCATGAACTAATCTACTGCTAAATTGTTGTTCCTCCTCTATTCTATAAATCACTCCATGTAAAAATCCATGAAAATTATTACACAATAAATATGCTTGTTGATCTGCACTGATGAGCTCCACAAAATCTTTAAGATATCGATAATTTGAAAATTGAGTGATTGTAGCTGAAAACCA
Source organism: Fraxinus cuspidata (assembly GCA_903798385.1). Taxonomy (NCBI): domain Eukaryota; kingdom Viridiplantae; phylum Streptophyta; class Magnoliopsida; order Lamiales; family Oleaceae; genus Fraxinus; species Fraxinus cuspidata. The sequence continues at coordinate 32,269 of CAIGRP010009189.1, read as the reverse complement.
TTGATTTGAAGATACTATATATGCAAAGACATTTGAAAAAATAATCTTAAAAGTACAATTTAATAATTTAATAATGAATATTTAAAATTTGATTGAAACAAGAAACAAATTTCAAAATAAAACAATTATTGATAAGATTTTGTAACATAAACTACCATAGTGAAGGTAATAAATCCAAACATGTTTGATTTGATTTTCTTTTAAACTTAGCTAAATATGCTTCTAATATATTCTTAATTTTTTTAACATTAGCACTTTTTCAGGTTTTTTTATCATAAACATAAATCCATCAAAATACAGCAATCATATGAAATCCAATGAAAACTAAAATTATCTATTGTGCAGCACAAAAAACACAAAGAACCAGAATTGAATAATTACCATTTTAGATGATAACATCCAACTTTAGTGACATATATATTAGTAGAGATCCAACAACAAAAAAACAAATATTTGACATTCATCCAAATTATATTATGTACACTATAGTTTACATACAAATCATTTATTAGTTCAAAATCAAACAAACAAATCTGATTCTACATATAATTACCTTAGTTTTCAGGAGGTAAGTTAGTTTTAGCTGAAAGATCCCGGTTGAACAAATTGTCTGCAAAATATAATGATATGATGAGAATGAAAGGAAATATGATAAGAATGAATACGTAAGGAATTTTTAGTTTAAAACTTTGGTGGGTGGGTAGTTGCATGTGTTAATGTGTAGGTTTATAATTTGGGTAGTTGTTGGGTGTAGTAGTTGAATTTAGGTAGTTGAAAGTATGGGTAGGTGTAGTTGAAGGTGTAAATGGAAGTAATATTTAAGTTATATAATTAAACCAAAAATAGTAACAAAAAAGAAAATATATTTCATTGTTTAATAATAATAAAAAATGAATATGTTATGTCCGTGCGCGCACGGAGGGATCCTCCATGCCTGTCCTCCGTGTGACATGGATGGAGCCCTTCGTACCACACGGAGATTTTAATATCTGTGTGGCACGGATATCCTCCGTACCACATGGAGGACACAAAGGAATCCTCCGTTCCCCACGGTCCGAGGCACAGAGGATTCATCCGCGCGACATCACGACTTCTCCTTGACTCCTCTGTCTTCTGGGAGGAATCTTTACGGCTACATGGACAAATCTTTCGTTTGCATGGAAAGTTTTTGTTGAACTTTAGTAGTTGAGATTGAAAGTATGAATGCAACTGAAAGGTGTAACTAAGAAAATTTTTTAAAACTTCAATATTCAAAATTGGTTTCAACTAAAAATAGTTTCAATAGGCAAACAGATGTATTGGTGATGCGATGAAAATTTAGATGAATAATAGGTTATATTCTAGTGTCCTTAAAGTTGCACAATGTATAAAATGGAGATGAACTAAAGCATTAAATATATATGCTGAATACACATAAGACGTTCAATAGTTATGGAGCCAAACTACAAACTTTGTTTGGTTCAATAATAACTAATTCATTGGTGACACCAAAATCATTGCCCAAAGTTTATACATCATCACCAACCGTCAACATCAACCACAAAACCTAATCTAACTCCCAATCTAACTGGAATTAGACAAAAGGAACAAAAATTATAGCCAGCTTTTACAAAAATCATCTTGAAATTACATTATTTATCCAATGCTTTAAGCTGTTGCATCATTGAGTAACTTCATCAACACACTCATTAATTGCAATGACTTCACTTTTGCCTTTGTCTCTGTCACTATCACCATTTTCATCTCCATCTTCATTTTGAGGATTCGAAGGAAATCACAATTCTCTTTTAGTTGATGATTCATCGCAATCACGTGTGAAATGTAGTGATTTAGCCAATGGAGTTAGGGATGTACTTTCATCAACGCTCTCATGTAGAGTTTTTGCTCTTGGGTCTACAATAGAGATAACATCATACTTGTAATCTTCTCCACTTTTCTATTTCATAGCTTTCACATAGAAAAATAACTCTTCATCTACTAAAGTTAGAATTGATTCTGGAAGGGTTGTTGCATCATGCTGAAAGGAAAACATAGTATTCATGAATGTGAATGTGAATGTATGTATAGCAATGCAAAAAAAAAAATTCAAAATATGACCAAGGTAGATACTTGAGTTTATCTCTTTCATCAACATGAGTGTTGAGCATTGTAAGAACTTTTCAGCAGGTTCTCCTATCATTATAGCATGAATATACCTTGAAGAATCTTTTAGTTGGATAGATACTCTTGCTATGTGTCAATATAACATACAATTTAATATGATTTAGGATTAATAGATGATGTAAGAGGTAGAAAAATATATAATGTATATGTATATAGAATTATAACCAATTATAACAACCTTAGAATAGCATGAGCTTGAGAATATCTGCAGAATGAACAAGAATGGATCTCATCCAAATAGGCATAAGTAGATTTATTGCAATTGTTGCAGGACATGTACCAGAAAGATTGATCATCTGTGATATGTGCCTTTTCTTTCAACCAAAATTAGTTTTGCTGTGATAACAAAATAAGAATTATATATTAGAAAATGAATAAGAAAAAAATATACTATACCAAAATTAACAATAAGAAGTTACTTACTACAAGAAGAATGCCATCTATATTTCTGATTTGAGTGACATTATCATCTTTTGGAATGGATACTCTTGAACAAGTCAATTCATAATAACATTTTTTAGTTACAATGTCATTCACCTTCTGAAGATTTGTCTTCACGTTGATTACACCATATTCAAAATTAAAATTTTTACAGGGGAAAGTCAATAATTAAATGTTTTTCTTAAGTAATTACTTAATTATAACATCAATGAACTACAAATCCATTGTAAAAATGAATTTAAATTGAAGGAAAGTTTTAAGAGCAACTACCAGGACTTTAACTGAGTAGCATGTTCAAGTGGGGCATCAATGATGAAAGAGCTGTTGGGCTTTGTCGATATTGAAAGACCTATTATAGCACATTATAACATGAATTGAAAATTTGTACTAACTAGAACTAAATTATAATTAAAAAAAGATTGAATGAATATACACTTATGTAAAGGTTACCCACCATTGAAAGATGATACTTTCAGTTGTTTTCTAACAACAATCGATTTTTTAGTCAAGTTTTCTGAAATGAGAGTACATTTTTTCTCCACAAAACCATTCCACATTATTAACACCACTATTTGAAAGATGGAAAACGTTGAAAAAGATCAACAATTATAAGATTTATATACTTTTTAAATACTAACAGAATAATAGATTTCAAATGTAACTGTATAAACCGATTATCGACAAGAATGACATCTTGAATATAAGATTGTGATCCAAAGTGTGTTTGGATCAATCTTTTGGGTTGAATATCAATAGCTGCTCCAAGGATAGCTAAAAATATGGGAAAGAAATAATAAATAATTTGCATGTATTTAAAACAAAATAGGCATTAATGGGTAAATGAAGAGTAAATCATTAGAAATTACAAATATCCGTGTTTGTGTCCATATAATCCTGCAGCTGATAAAAAGGAGTAAACACATACGTAGAAGACAGCAGTTCACTATGGTCTTCTGGAATCTCTTGTATTCTGGTTGTTCCAGAAATAGTCCATTGGAACTTACCTATAGCTTCCTTAAATTGTGACGGTGTATATTTGACAGTTGCATTAGATATTAAATATGTTTTTGATAGGATGAATCGATCCTCAAGAGCTGCTATGATGGGATCAAAGATTGTAGCTTGTACCTTGTTTCCCTTTTAAACACGAAAATAGAAAGGTGATATTTCTCTTGTGCAAATCAAAAAAATATAATTCTTCAGTGAATCAAATATATAAGGAAATGAAGTCTTTACCCCAGTGTCTATCAATGTCATCTTCAAGTATCTTGTGAAACCATTCCTGCTTATTTGGGTTAACTCTTTTCAGCCACGATAACTTTGGCGATACAGTCATTTTGGCCGGGGTAAATATTTGGGATGGTTTTGCAGTTTTTACTCATTTTCCTGTTAAAATCACATATTATATATGAAAATGAGCTAGAAGTATAGAATCGAACCAAATTATACAGAAGAAGAGGAAAGCAGGTTGAAGAAGATGAAGAGTCGAGTTTAGAACTGATGTGGAGAGGAAAATGTATACACATATAGTGATCACCATTATATTATTTCTAGTCAGAGAACTATACAGTAAGTATTGTACAAAATTATGGATGGTTAGGGCAGATAGTACTGTAAGAAATTCAGAGTTAGTAGATTTCAGTATCATTTTAGTATGAATTTCAACAACAACAATGTGCAGTCAAATCACAGCGGAAGCATGTACACTTCTATTTTATTATTAAACTCGTATAAAAAACACAAATTGCTAAAAATTGAAGAAAACCATGAGTTGAAAAACGTAAAAAATGTAAAAAGATTCGTGGATGAATTTATAAATTCACAAGAATTTAAAATGGCTAACATGAATTTAGTTAAAAAAAACTTAATTTTAGCATATATATTTTATAACTTGATGGATAATACTCAATTAAATTATTCTAACGGAAAAAATAAAGGTTTCTACGACAAACAAATTAGCAAATTTTTAGCAGTCATGTGCAGTCAAATCACAGCAGAAGCATGTACACTTCTATAGTAATGTTTGTTGTATAAAAGGGGTTATACAATATTTCCAATACAACATTAACATATTCATGATATAATAAGAGTTATGGTAAAGTAAGGTAAGGCATAGAGAAGCAAAAAAGTAAAAAATTACTCTACGGATAGAACTTCATGGTAAACAACGTTTTTAGTGCACCGAGCATGGATTTCACTCGAAATTATTGGCTTGGCAAAAATTTTAATACTTGCACTCGTTCTCCCCCTTGACAATACAACATAGAATTGTCCATGTGAAAATACAGGTTTTAAAAGATATATTCCAGCATACTCTAAAGTCTGCCCCTGAGATTTGTTTATAATTATCGCAAAATATGGACGTATTAGAAATTGTGTTCTTTTACATGGAAATACTGTTTTACCAGATTCAAGTGGTATAAAAGGGATACGGGGCAAAAAAACTTTCTTCCCACTATATTCTCCAGTAGCAATTTCTGCACAAATAATATTTCGTTTAAAGTTTTTGCATATCAATCTTGTTCCATTACATAATCCTCCAGTCGGATTAATATGTCGGAGTAATATAATAGGATAGTCAATCTTTAGCACTAATTGATGAGGTGGTATTCTATTTGGGGTTAATGAATTGAAGAAATCTTCTTGCGTGGATTCATTAGTTGTATCTAATCTTTCATTGAAGCTATAATAAGTATAAGCATTTCCTAGAAAACGATCTATAAAAATACTGTTGATCTCATCAATATGTACATTCTTTGGGGCTAAAGTAACTCGATTAATCATATGATGGATGTTTTTTGAATAATCATCTATTCTAGGAAACACAACATCAATTAATTTATGTAATGAAATATTCTCTTCCTCATAATCTAGAATCATAGTAGACCAAAGTTTAACCATACCACAAGAATGTTCATTTTCTATTCCGTTTCCAATCCTAAGTAAATATTCACAGAAAGGAGGATCTAAGAGAGCTTGCATATTCTGAACTAATTTGATTTTTGTAAAATTGGACCACAGATAAGAATTAACTAAACTGGATGCAATTACTTCTTCTTCACTATCTCTTTGGACAATAGGTAAAATTTATCGAAAATCTCCACCCAAAACTATTACTTTACCACCAAATGGTAAGTCGACGTCAGTTATGTCTTTGAACATTTTATTTAAAGCTTCAACAGCCTGACAATTTACCATTGGAGTTTCATCCCATATAATTAGCCGTGTCATTCTAAACAAATTAGCTAAAGCAGATTGTTTACTTACTGCACAAATACTATCACTGTGAATATGAAGTGGAATCTTAAACCTTAAATGTGCTGTTCAACCACCAAGCAACAAGCCAGGAGCCACTCCTGATGATGCAATTGTTAAAGCATCTAAATTTCTTGATCTAACAGCTGCAAGTAATGCACGATATAAAAATGTCTTCCCTGTTCCACCTAGATCATCAATAAAATACATATCACCAACATCACCAAAAACTTTACTTAAAATGGCATCATAAGAACTCCTTTGTTCCTGGTTGAGACTACCAGCACATGAAAGGTCACCATCAGATATTAATATGTCTAATTCTTCATAAACCAATCGTTTTAATACTTCATCATGCTGAATACTAACAAATACTAACATCATAAATAGCTAATTCATAATTATTTATACATTTGCCAAACGATTCCAAAAATAAATCTATAGCCTTTAATGTATTTATCTCTGCATCGCTTACACTCTTTTTCTTTTTTTTTTTGTAAATAATCCTCATACATAAATTCTTTAAATTTGTCCCACAAATTTTTTGGATCATCAAGACCACAAAATGCTAAAATAGTTGCAAACAAGCAGCATAATGAACTTGGCATTTGATAACTGCAAGCTTCTTGCAAACATAGCCTATAATTATTATCCCCTCAGAGTAAACCTCGTAATAGTGTAGCCTCATGAAAAGTCTTAATAGAAATATCATTCACAAATTTAAGATTTTCAAAAGATAGTGGAACTCTAACATGATTTAACAATATTCGTAAGTAATATCTTTCTCCTTATCTAGGACTTGCTGCCACAATTCTTTCAACCACAACACCCTTTTTTCTTTTTTCTAATATTCCAACACTTACGCTATGCATCACATACAAAATATTCAGGGAATTCTTTGTACAATAGTTTTCTTGCTTCAGGATTAGTAACATTCATTGTAAAAAATTCGGTAAGCATTGTTTTCTGGAAGAAATCTCGTTAAATAACTTTTGTAAGATTATCAGTATATTTATATGTAACTAATTGTTTATTTTCTAGATGTAATTGCAATGAAATAACAGTTTGACTCATTTCATACATAGTAAATCCATAGATCATCTATATTGCTTCAAGTGGAGAAATCCATCTACCAGACTGAAATCTTCTATTTCATCTATACTGTCATCATCACTCAAAGAGAAATTAACCTTATCATGTCATTTGTAAACATATTTATACAAGTATTTAACAGCTTTTATTGTCGAACATATTTCTACATTCATATGACGGTCATATTTAGTTAATAAATAAGGATTGTAACGTACAACCCATCTATTATCAAGAAAATGTTTTCTAACCTTCACTTTTTTACCATCATTTCGTCTTCTATATTTTGGATAAGAAGTTTAATCAAAAGAAGTATGTGTATTATATTTATGCGAATAACGACTTCTACACGTTTTACCACTTTCTATACATACATTATTTGGGTTTAAAATACCACACGGACCATGCATCATGTGTCTGACAACAATGGAGTGTAAATAAGGGTACTTTGCATTGTCGGGAATTTCAGCACTCACAATCTCATCCACTATTTCAGGGGAAATAATTTTTGAGCTTGATTTCAGTATAATCAGGAAGTGAGCATGTGGTAAACCCCTTTTTTGGAATTCAATAACATATATATATGAAGCCACTGGTCCAAATAGGTGTTGTTTGAATAAATCATTTTTCAATTCTTCTAATTTCGCTCTAAAGATACGATAGACCAAATAAGGTATATTTTGAACTTCATCACAAAATTTTAATTCTTGCTTAATTTCAGGCCAGTTGGAATTACATGTAATTGTTAAAAATATGTCAAGTTCCCCAAATTTTTGAACTAACGTCATTGCATCCATGTATCTTTTATTCAAATCCCTAGGACCACCTACGAATGAAGATGGCAACACTGGAAAATCTGGTTTCACCATTTTGTACACTGTCAACAATTTCTTGGTAAAACTCACTACGTATTTATGTCTGATTATTACGAAAGTAATCTAATATAGAAGATTTGACTTTAACATACATATCAACTACATATTGTTGCAAAAGGCGACCAACATGTAATAATATAGAAGTATCCAAAGATCTTACCTATAGTTTATAGCAATAGTATACATGACAAGATATTTGCAACCGTTTTCGCTTTTTGTTTAAAACTGAAAATGTAGAAAACAAAATAAATTTTAATAATAAACGAACTAAATTAAAAATTAAAATCAAGAAACAATTTACTCTTCAAACATGTCGTTTCATTCTTTAATATTTATTCAGGAGAATCAGCATAATTGACATCAAGCATAACATCAACAGAATAAACATTATAATCTCTATCTTGCCTAGTAACCCCTTCAATACATTGGTGTCAGCCAGTGTCTCCATTAGGAAACAACAAAGGATACTAGAGAGGATCATAACTTCCAAAATAATAGTTTACTCTATGCTTGCCATCGGAATCGACATAAATAGATATATTATGAATCCCAAAATTTGATGTTTTGTCATTCACCCAAATCGCAGCAATTTGTGATGCTGTTGGAGCATTATAAACCCTTTGACCCATACCCAAACTACATGCAAATTTTATTTCACGATTTTCCAAATCAGCAACATCAGCTAAACCCCAAAAAATATTTGCATATGGATTTATCTCTAAAATGTGAACTAATTTTTCAACAATTGATTGGGATAGCTTATCTGATATTTTTAAGCGATTTTGTATCTCATTTCAGTATCGTAAAAAAAAAGTTGTAAATAAGAAGGTTTAGAATCCACTGGAAGGAGTTCATTTAGGTAATGATATATTTGTCCTTGAAATCTAAAAGTATATATTCATTTATTTTTTTGACACAAGTCTTTATCATACTTCACACCAAATGAAGTAAAAGAAAAATTACAATTGTAACTTCGAATATAAGTCCTAAATTCAATTGATTCGTCAGATTTTGATGTAAATAAACGATGTAATTCTGGAGGTACACCATTAATTTTTAATCTAATATTCTCATCACAACAACAAAAACCTTTACTTTCTTTATAGAACTTTTTTGCTCCACAGAAATCACAAATTGTTGGTATAGGCAAGCAGTAACATTTGGTCTGAATTCCTTGTAAATTATCAAAAGTATTTTCTAATATCTGGGATCTTGGAAAGGCAGCAAAACCTAGTGAAAGAAATAAATATATAAATTCCAGCTTACAGTAATAAACTAAACTGAAAATATAAGTCACGTGTTTGTTGAATATCATCAAGCCAAACAATTTAGACAATAAAAATCAAAATAGAAAAGTAAGCCAAAGTAATATACCTAATTAATCATCATAATAGAAAAAAAAACTCACAGGTTGCATCTCTTGATAACACTGGTTCTCTGAAGTACTCTCTTCCACTAAAGTTCTACACACTCTTTTTTGAGCATACAATTGTTGTCTACGTACATTACGGAACTGCCGTGCTTCAGCATACAATTCCCTACGCCGTGCATTGAAAGTGTGTTTTAATTGAGCATATATCTCTCGGCGACAATGACGCTTATTTTCCACCTCACAACTTCCAACACCAGCCTCAGCAGTATCCATAATACCTAAACACAATAAAAACAAAATAAAATGTAAGAGGAAAATTCCACTCTTCTAAATTCAAAGAAGACACCTGCTGTGTAATGTCACCTGCTGTCTAATGTCCAAGCGAATAAATCAAAATATCAGAAATCAAGGGAAAAAAGTAGTGCAGAGTAATGCGAACGGTGCTCCGTGGACAAATTGATTTATTTTTTAACACCCAACCAACAGGAAGTCCCATAGATAACCCCAAATCCAAGACAGCCATATCGAAAACAATTCAAAATAGGCAAGTGCTCAAGTACCCAATCCCAAAAATCCCAAACTGAGTAAATCAATATCAATTAACAACATCTATCCATATCAAAACTTAAAGATTTAAGAAAACACATAATCAGTGTGTTCAAATTTTGGTTTCTCGGCCTCAGCAACCTAAAATAATATTTTCACCACCCACCTCCTCTACCTATACATAAATTCACAACCCACTTCTCTTCAAACTTAAGTTTATCAATTCATTGATTTTCATACATGTACCAAATGTATAAATGCATTTTTTCTTGCATTTCCCATAACGGTGTTAACAGATCTAACATCCCGAAGAGCTTCCATTTCTGTAGATTCATAACTCCTTTTAGATTCCTACTTGCTTAATTTGATCTTATTTTCTGTGTCGTCATTTTAGACTTCCGTTTGGTAGATTAATATTTGAAAATTAAGTAAAAACTAATGCCTCATAACCTCGTGCTTCTTCTGTGAAGTTAAATATCACGAGAAAGAATTTGAGAAATTTAAGTGCCACGCTTTCTTAACAATATAAGTTTTCTCCTAAGCTGAAATCGATCAAATTTGAATAAAATAGGAAATAATTTGCATTTATTTTGATCATGGCACCAACTACAGCAACAGGGGATTCGATCAAACCCAGAGGTGCTGTACATACTATTTTCATTTTTAGAATTTGAAAAAGAAAGAGCAAATACGTTACATTCCATGAGGTTTGGTGACATCCCAATCTTTCCAAATATGAACAAAATTGATCTTCACTCATCCCACGAAAACCAACAGTATTGGCCTCAAAATCCGCAATCTTTTAGGTAATTTTTTTTTTATCAATTCAAACAACTTTATAAGTTGAGTGATTTAAGTGCTCAAGTATCCAATCCCAAAAATCCCAAACTAAGTAAATCGGTATCAATTAACCATAATAAAGATTACAACAGTATACCCAACCTCAACAAAATTCAAATGAAATGTGGGAAAACTTACACTGATGGTTTGTGCAAGAGAGAGGATAGATATTATTGGAGCTCGAAACTTTTCGAGAAGTCTTGGTTTGGTTTGGTTGGTTACCTTGGTTTCGTGAAGTTGGGCAGTGGAGCAGTTGAGAGTCTTGGTTTGGTTTGGTTGGTTACCTTGGTTTCGTGAAGTTGAGCAGTGAGGCAGTTGAGCAAAAGAGATTAAAAAAAAATGGAATTATGTTGACGAAGGGAAATAGCATGTGGTTAAAATAAGATTTTTTTTTATTTGAGTGTAATATTATTTTATTGAAAAATATGTAATTGAAAATAAGACAGAAAATGTATTTTAAAAATAATTAGAACCAAAAAATGGCTTAATAATCCATACAATTAATCAATTTTATAATTTTCAAAAATTTGAAACTAAAACCAAATAAAAGACTTTTAAAAAAATAAAATAAATAATTAATAAAGCGCCCTTAGGCTTCCATTAAACAGTCAACTTGACAGTTAACTCTGTTTAATTTCATGCTTAATAAAAAATTAAATGAACACTGGTTTTATCATGATAATGGAGTACACGTGAATAGTCTGATTTATTTCTCTATCCTATGGAATGCGTAGAGGCTCCAGCCACAACGTTGTCTGTGTGTGAGTAAGTTTAGTCATTAAGGTGAGGACAAACCTCTTCTTTGGATAAAATTATAGCTCTGATTGGTAGAAATTAAAATCAGATTTTTAGTAGATTTTAATAAAAATTGATGAAATAAATGATTGAAATGTTATAAATTTCGTGAAATGTGTGATTAAAATTATTTTTGACTTTAATTTTGAGATTTTAATTGAAATTAAATCCAAACCAAACAGGGACCATATTATAAGTCATTTTACATTGACTGTTATGAACTTTCTGTGATACAAGTTGCAATTGCTAGACTTGTCGTTGAAGCTCAACTTGGATGAGTAAAAAAGCTTGAAGAATAAATCTTTTTGAATTACGTTTTTAAGAGAAAAATACAATTGGAGCGTTCAAGCTAAGAAGAAACTACATGCACTTTATACTCGAATCAAATGAGAATATGAAGAGTTTCGATGAATATTTGATCCAAATTTTGTAGTCTAACATGATATTACAGCGATGAGGGTCGTGAGTTCAAGTTTCTATTTACTTACTATAAAAAATGAATGAAAAATTCGTATTGAATTTAATAGATAATATTGTCACATTTATTTTAGCTGATTAAGCAATATTAAATGCGATTGACAACAACAAATGAAGTTTTATTTTCAAATTGGTACTCCTCCAGATCAGTCGCACGTATTTTCAAATGCACCCTCAAATTGGCTTCTTTAAAGACTGATTTACCCTTGCCATTAACATACTGCTTAAAAAAATAAAAAATTACCCTTATAATTCAACAAAGGACAAAATGATAACTGGAAAAAAAAGACATGAGTTGATAGGGTAACTCCTTTACAGTAAGAGTAAATATATTCACACCACAATTTTTGTCAACCACACATTTTATTTACAATAAATATTCATAATTTTTTTTTTTATTTCTACACTTATGTTCTCAACTTATTATTATTATTTTATTTTATCATCAATCCTCTATTAATTTTCATGTCTTGTTTATAGAGACGATTATCATCCAAAATATTTGTTATGAGGATTAAAAAGACATATTTATCTATCATATTTTTAAATAATCGAAATAAATAACTAATAAAAGTTAAACAAAGTATTTGTCATTCTTTTCAATACACGTTAGCAGCATATTTGGATGAAAATCGTGATTAGAGACAAAATATGTTAATTAATTGAAAGTTGAGAATGTCAATGTGACGAGAAAAAAGTTCAGGGCATAAAAACAAAAGTGATCAAATATTGAAAACCTTTTTCTTAATTTGTGCGACTACCTTTTCAGTAACTCCCTTCCAATAAAGAAAAAAAAAAAAAAAAATTCAAGAATCGATTTTTTTTTTTTTTTCTTCCAAAAATCGCGAACAAGCAGAGCTAAGCATCGAATATCACATATATCTGAATCATACACTAATAGTTATCTGATTTTCATTCTTTGACTTGCTCAAAACAAAGATGGGTTCTCTCCCTCAATGTGCCTGGTTCGACGATGATGGCAGGCTCGAAAATAAGCCGCATTGGTCAACTTTCATACAAGTATTGACAAATTTGGTTCTTTTTATAAGTTGGTAAATGCATCAATAGTTTTTTTTTTTATAATAAAACCTTAATTAATACTGTATTTTAACCTTTCATTAGCACTATTTAAGAAAGGATAATAATTTCAAAGATCTATCGAAAGAGGACTCAATTTCACTGCATGATTTAGAGTATTGTCCCAATAAATATTTCAAATTTAGTCCTCTCCGTCAATTGGAATAGACAACATCAAGAATAGAGAATATTTTAGCAACTTGAAAAAGCAAGAAAAAAAAAGCTTCGAATTGATCCAAAACATTTAACCATATCATTTGCACAACCCTTTTCTGCCACACCATGCTTGAAGGCTTGACAACATTCCAACCTTTACATAAAGCAACCTTCGCCAAGATCTCCAAAATAAACTAACTTATTGACCATACTCAATAGCATCGAGGATGTAAAGAAGCTAAAATATGATCTATTGTATTCTTCACTTCAATTCAATACTGCGAACTAACACTTATTGGGGTACGTCAAGCCTACGATATTCCGCAAGCTCCTTATCAACTTTACTAATGCCGGCCGGCATCTATCAACACAACCCATTGATCGAACAAAAGTATTTCAAGACGTACACTTAAACCTAGTAGCTTCTTTTCCTTTGGGGCAGGGATTGAAGTTGCGAAACGGGAAAAGTGTGGATCCTTCAAACTACAGTCAACTTCAATGTATAAACAAGTTTAATTTATCAAGCAACAAATGGCAACTGGCAGTATGAACCAGACAGTTTAGCTCACCTATCAGGAAAAAACATTTTTTCCATGAAAAACGAAAAATCATCAAAGTCGTTTAAATTTACAAAACATGTGATGATGATCATGAAACACATCATGCACAAGGCAAACTAATTCATTGAAAATTATTCAGGTCAACTACAACTGCCTACGAAGTTTACTAGTCCATATTACTGGACGAGAAGTTATTCTCAAACAATCCAAACACAGGATGAATATAAAAATAAACCAAAAGGCAAAAGCAGCCTTGTGACGTGATTCCCAGTGTATAAACTCAGGAACTAAGAATGAACATGGAAGCTGTTCTAATGAAGAAATGTTAAAACAGTTCGGTGTATACCCATTTTTTATACAAAGGAACATGATCTACCTCAACATAGTGGCAACAACGTTTTTTTCTGAAAACTCATCTCATTTCCTCAGCATTGAATTTATTCCAAGCTTCCTACAAAACATTAAGACTTGATGAATACATATAACTTAAAGAGTAATGAATGCAACACTAAAACAAAATTGTACGTGCATAAATGCAATGCCATGGAAATGTATTTATATAAATAGATCCAATCATTGTTATGAAAATTTCTCTGAGAAGATTAGGTCTATTGGAATGGTTTATCAAAGAGAAATTTTCCGTATATATATTCTTTTGAATACTTTTATATTTTTGTCTTGAGGCTTACGCCTCTCTTCCTAGAGATAAAAACCTGACCACCCAGTGGAGCATATCGTTGGATCTAATTTATTTCTAATCCCTTTGGATCCTCTATGGCCATAACAAGGGGAATGTTAGATGCATGAATATGAAGATGTGTAAATTTCACCTTAGAGCAACAAAACATGGGACTTCTCGAACAATGAAAATCAAATGAAAGTACCTTCAGAAGATCAAAAACCTTCTCAGCAATGTATTTTTGTTGAAGATTGGCTCCTTTTTGTTGAACCTTGTCTGGATGGACACATAAGGTTGCTTTATAATAAACCTTTTTCACTGATGCGGAAGTAATTAAATCAGTCAATGATACTTGCTGCCAACCACATTCAGGCCATAACACCTGAAAATGATCCCATAGACTCCAACAATTAGTTTATTCAAATGAAGTTATCACGTGGTCCATGCTACTGCTAGTCATGTGAGCACTCAAATGATTTAACTTCTCTTATTCCTAGTGTCCCTATTCATAACCAAATCGGGAAAAAAAAATGGAGAATGCTACTGTTAGGCACTGATTTATGATTGTAACCCTTCAATATATAAAAAGGACGATAAAAACAAAAGTGCAAGCTCACATCTACATGAACCAATTTCCTTCCATTTTGAATAAATAGAATTATAAAGTAAACTAATTCTACTCAAAGCCGACATGTTTGTAAATGGTTTGTGAAAATCATCTTTGAACATAAAATCAA
Source organism: Fraxinus cuspidata (assembly GCA_903798385.1). Taxonomy (NCBI): domain Eukaryota; kingdom Viridiplantae; phylum Streptophyta; class Magnoliopsida; order Lamiales; family Oleaceae; genus Fraxinus; species Fraxinus cuspidata. The sequence continues at coordinate 17,207 of CAIGRP010009189.1, read as the reverse complement.
ACTGTTGATTTCATTATTACATTTTACATCACGTATTTGATCTTCTGGGGGATTGGATTCGTGCTACCCCAACATATTTTGTTCCTCAGACTTTTGACATTTATTAAGAAATTCAGACAGCAATTTACAGCACGGCATCCTGCAATATTATGACTGGACGAATGATATATGCACCCCCTCTGTTAGCAACTTGGCATGGTTACCTCGTTTGCATGCTGGAAATTTTTGAAGTGGCAGCACTAATTTCAAGAACGTGCTGATTTGGGATTGACAATGAAAGTGGTCAATTCCCTATCATGTTAGGTCATATATTGACTGAAAAATGAGCAGAGAGAACAATGACAACTGATCTAACTTAGTTTCCCGTGCCTATGAACCATATTTTTTTATTCCTTGTTGAAATGAAAACATCCACTTGAATCAGTCTCTCTAGGAAGCTTCAGTGTGCCAAAACCAACTTCTTTCTTTATTGAGCAGGAGTAGTTTCTGAGTGATACCCTGCTCATAATATTAATGAGGGGTATTTCGGAAAGAATGGTTCAAAATCTTTCATTTTGGGTAAGCAACTATTAGTTTGGAACATCAAGATAAGGGAAGATCCACTCAATTGAAAATGGAGTATTCTTTCTGCATGGACTGAATGCCAACTCTGTCCCAAAGCCCGCCTCGTGAAGGGGGTGTTGGCTCCAGCACAGATACAGCAAGAAGAAAAAGAAAGGAAAACTGTGTAATACAAAAATAAAAATGAAAAGACCTTTTGCATAGTACTATTAACTCTGCAACATAAAAGAGGGAAAGAAAAGGGGTTGAATGGTTAATGAAAAAAACCTGTTGCAACGACGACAACAGAGCTCGCAAATTTCCTTCTTTTCCTGCTGCCCAACGCTTTATATCATTATCCATAGTTTGAGCAAGCATCTGTAACATAAAGTTCAGTTACAAAGGGATAGAATGACTAAATCCGAATTTTGAAGTTGAGTTTGTCTTCAATACACACACATTTGCCAACGATGCTGAGCACCTGTGAAGCGTCTCTGCAAGTGTGCGCATAAGAGAAAGCAACAAGAACATACAGACGGGTGTGCCCCCACAAAAAGAAAAAGAGAACAGGACAAAACATGCATGTGCAAGCACACAGAAGAGATAGTTCCTTGGCAATCAATAAAATGCAGTTTTTCCAGGTATTCAACGAGAATCTTACATGTCTCTCTTCCTGTTCACGTTGTGCCTGAACATCACATCGATTTTTATCAGCCAATGCTCTAGCCTGAAAAAGGAAACAATTGGGAATTTTTAACCCCACTACGGAAGGGTATCAGTCAAACCACAAATCACATCAAATCATTTCTAGCCATATGATCAAAACCTCCACCGGGTTAGAGTAGCTTCATATTCGTTTTATTAGAGCCTGAGTGCAATGCATTCTTAAGTCCTAGAAGGAACAGGATAAGAAAGGGAGGAAATGGTAGGGACTGCTTCTCTTCCGTTCAGCATAGATGGTAATATATACAGTCAAGAGTAAAACTCGCGATTTAATGGCTATCTTGGCATATACATGCTGTGGAAGCCTGACATACTCAGGCACTATTTAGCAGTGTTACTTTAGTACAAGTTACATGACCTCACCAGAAAGCAGCTAACAAGGATTATCGACTCAATTAGTCTTTTGTATACTCTTTCTGCCATTTCATTGATTTTCATAGCTCATGCATAAATTTGAGATGCAAAAAGATATGGTTATCACCTTAAAACAATTAAGATAACAATTGTAATCTGAAAACAAGTAGCCTAACCAAGTAAATGTTGAATTCTGAAAACATACCATACGAGCTTGGGTCCTCATATGATGATTTAGTCTTGCTCTTCGTCGTCCTTCACTTTCCCCTTCTTTTTCCTTAAATTCTCCAGATGATGTGTCATCTAAACGCAAATTACAATCAGAAATTAATCATAAAGATTTAAAACATTAGCATCACCAAACATTATATACGAGGAACAGGTATAGTTGGTCCTCCCAGTATGAATCATTGTGGGCGACAAGCAATAAAAACTATTGATAAAGATGTTTCACTTTCACCAAGTCCCCTGAGCATAAAGTTCATCATATGACTTGCATTACTTAGAAAAACTATTTGAGGCTTATTCCTTGAATCCCTCAAGGTGACTAAGGTGTTCTATTTGTTTTACGTTTTCCTGACATTGCATTAATGGCCTTAGCTTTTTGGGCTGTCTCCCTACAACCTAGAATGCTTTACGGGTTCGTTCATTTTCCTTTTGTGCTTATACAGAACGGAAAGAGGAAGGATAATACAACATTGCAAATGGAGGATCATTACTAAGTATGAGAAGAAAATGATAGTGATGATGAGGACGAGGACGAGGACGAGGACAATTTAGATGATTCAATTAAAGATCCTATTAGTAGCAATAATATGAGGGATTTTTAACTTGTTTCTACTTCTAGTAACTAACTTAAGAAATCATATTATCATTTATTAATCTATTTTATGTTTGTTCGGGATTTAGACTATAATTTTGTTAATATGTTCTATAATGAATAGTTTAAGGTTCATTATGAGCATGTTTTTGTATTTTTATAATCTCTTGAATTATCATATTGTTTGTCTAGAGGCTTATGTGTCACCTCATCCAGAAAGGTAAAATGTCTCGTTACCCGATAAAGCGTTATTAGACACTACTTGTGTAGGTTACAAATTTCACTCTAGTTTTATCCTTGAAGTGACTGTAGTTGTATGTGTCACCTCACCCAGAAAGGTAAAATGTCTCGTTACCCGATAAAGCGTTATTAGACACTACTTGTGTAGGTTACAAATTTCACTCTAGTTTTATCCTTGAAGTGACTGTAGTTGTCATCTAGCCTTCTTTGGTCTAATCAAAAGTCCCATCTATATCTTATTTTTGACAAGTTCAACCTTATATCACAAGTGGGTCATTATCAGTGTTCTAAAAAGCATAAAGTGTGGCCAAGTGTAAATGTCAGGTTGCACGCTTTCCGAGCCTAAACGATGCATAAGCGTAAAAAGGCTTTACTTATTTTTATTATTATTTTAAATACTTAATCATTATAAAAATCATTTAATACATAAAATTATACATTCCAAAGATCTAAAATTGTAAAATACTATATTTATTTAATAATTCCTATAATTAGTCAATTATACAATTTTCAAGTTTTCGAAATGCAAAAACTAGATTATTTTTCATAGTTTCAACTTTCAATTAGACAAACCCTATTTAACATATTTATAGAAACTTCATCCATACTTTCGAAGTTTCAACAAAACCTTAAGTCTCAAAATCATAATTACATAATATAAATAGCACCATAGCTTAAATCTTATCTAAATCTTTATCGGAGACTTTTTTACAGATAAAAACATTTAAAAATTTGAAACTAAAATCAAATAAAAGTCTTTGAAAAAATATAAAAAAGAAGTTAATAAACTAAAGTCAAATAAAAGGTTTTTCAAAAAAGGGAAAAAAATTTATAAAGCATGCCTATGAAGCCAACTTAGCAGTTGACTAAGTTGACCGCTTAATTTGCGTTTAATGTCAAGGCAAAGTAATTTGCCCGCGCAACCTAAGCGCCCTTTTTAGAACGCTGGTCATTATACATATCATTCCAAGTATAAGTCATTGAGCACAGATAGACACATACCGATGGTGTCTCCAAAAGCCTGAACATTCTATTTAACTAGCAAAAGGTTGAGCTTAGTTGGAACATGAAAAACAAAAAGATATGACATGGGGTAGCAATTTCTTCTATTTTCACACTACAACTTCAACATATGTTAATTTAATCATAAACATTTAAAGCATGCCCTAAACATTACAATGTAAAATTTCATGTTTGATCATTATATTCTACGATAAAACTTTTGCAAAAAGAAAACTAAGAACTCTTGGTTACTGAATATGTAAAAGCATATTAAAATCATTACTAAGTTATTAATAACTCATAGAGTCCATGAGAGCACTGATATTAAGCAACTCTACAGTGAAGGTTGCTTTAGCCAATGAGAGTACCTCCGAAAAGTGAAGAAAAGTTGTCAACATTATTCGTCATTGAAGATGCCTTCTTTGTGCTGACTGAAGATGAAGTTGTACTCTTAACTTTAGACTCTCTTTTCTCATGGAAAAGCGTATCAAACAGAGAGTCCTGGAACCAACCAATAAATGAAGAAAAACTCATTAATAAATAGTCTAATAAAGAAGTCAGTATACTAAAACTATAAGAAGATTTAGTTTTGTACCTCAGTTGTGGAACTTCTCCCACCCATATGATTTGACTGTACACCACTGCTAAAAAACATATTGAGATCATCTTCATTCTCAAATCCTTTCTTCACTTCATAGGCCCTTCGTGCTCGCTCTTCATTTGTGCTTTGACTTTTGTGAAGTGCCTCCTGTTTTCCTTTAACTTCTCCCTCATTTGGATCTACCTTCTTTTTTCCAATAGAAATTTTTATATTTCCAATTCTCTCCGAGTATGGTCTGTCATTTGTGCTCACATTTTCCAGTTTCCCTTTGCTATCAGTATTTGCATCATTCCGGATTTTACCCATGGCAAAATCTTCAAGTTCATCAATTGAAGATTGAACTGAGCCTTTTCCTGCATTTTGTTCCACAGAACCAGCAAATGGCCAAGAAGCATCTCCCTGGGATGCAGAGGATTCAAAGACTAAAAAAGGATCATCCACCAACTTGGAATCGGAGTTCAATGAATGGTCACTTGACTGTTTTGTGTTGGAGTACGCTCTGTGTAAAGGTTAATTTACAAGAATGACTAAATTTATCAGAAAATTAAAAGAGAGACGAATTTACAGTAAGATAACACAAGTACGCCACTACTTCGTTTAGTTGTTTTATATAATAGGGAATAAGGCAGTTATTTAGGCATTTTAGGTACAAATAAACCACCGCATTACTTGATGTTAACAAAAACTACTCTATTGATGTAAACGTACTAAGAACACAAACTATGGATACAATTCTTGTTACTCGATTTTTCGTTTTTTACTTTTCAGCCATAAATTAAAAAGCTTTCAGTGCTTATATTCACAACAGTGCATTTGTTTGGAGCATTTATTTAGAACAGAAAGCAACATAACCCAAAATTGCTCCTCTCAATTTGCCTGCTGAAAGCTTGAAGTTGACAAAAGACCAAAATTTGGGCATTTCACCTATATGTTGTTCTTAGACTTTGTCTCTTGTTGAGTTCCTGTTAGAATATTATAAATTATATATAACAAACTTGTGTCTCAATTACAAAGTAGAATACCCAATTTGGAGCTGCAAGTAACTCTAAAAAGAAAGATTGTATGATACTCAAACAATCAAATATTAATGAAAATAATCCCACACAATTGAAAATATATACTGAATAATAATCTTTCCATACATTCTCCCTCAAACTCAATATAGTGTCGTAGAAATCAAATTGAGTTTGATAATTAAATTGATACAGTCAAATCGTCATCTTCCAAAGATCAAAGGATACTTCAAAATTGCTTGCATTCCAACCAAGCCAAACAAAAAACTCAAAAGCTGCTACGAAAGAAAAATCATCATCCACCAATCTAATCTAATCAAATCATCACAGGACTTCAAGGATACACCTACAAATATAAAGTGTAAGCCCAAAACAAGATCCTCAAACGGTTTTAATAACCAGACTTGTCAAGGATAGACCATATTTAATAGTAGCACTCCGAAAATTCATGGATTGTATCAATACTCCACCCAAAAATGAAGGAGACAAAGAATGATCAAATAGGAACCCTGGCACATGGAAAGGTTAAGACAATAAATGTAACGGAAAAATAACATGATTTTCTTCAGAATAATTCTAGCATCAACACATCTAACAAAATTTTAAAACTAATTCCCTGATTCCTCAAAAAAAAAAAACAACACTCTCTAAGAAGAAAGCAACAAGAACAATCAACGTCCAATAGTCAAGAATAAAAGAAGACTTGACTGGACAAACGTAAGTAAAAGGAAAAAAAAATAGGCCAGACGAGCAGCACAAAGGCCGCTCGCCGAAAAACGAATTTGACTTTGAATTTAATCCAAGACAAGAGACTCTGATACCATGTTAAAATATTATAAATTATATATAATAAACTCCTATTTTATAGGGCTACAAGTAACTATAAAAGAAAAGATTGTGTGATTATCAAACAATCAACTATTAAGGAAATCTCACAATCTTTCCATAGCTTTTAACATTTCCTACTTTACCTAAAAAGATTCATTCCTATAGTTACCACGCAACTTCATATGCTAGCAATGGGCCAAGCATGTAGAATATTTTAGACAAAATTTGATTAAAATGCCTTTCACACGCTCTTTGCCAAATCATATCACAATTGTATACAAAGACTTGAGATATCAAGATATGAAGAGATCTAATTCACTGTATTCAAATGCATGAACCACCTCTATGAAAATTAAAATTCTAAAAAACATGGATCATAACCAGAATTCTAATTGTTTTCTTCACGTTTCATGAGTACGCTCCATGAATTATCTTTTCCAACTAGTGTGGTCCCATCGGCTAAAGATCCGAATGCAAACAAATCATTTGCAATCACACAAGGGTTTATTTGGCCTACATCTCTCTCTTCTAACATATTCTTCCAAGATCGCATAAGTATTATGAATGAACACATCTCAACCATCTAATTCCTCATTCCTTTAATCTATCCTCTATCAGTGCCATGTCTAGTTACTAGCATATTGTCTTTCCATAGCTTGTTTATTATATTATCGACACACGTCCATCTTTAAATCCTCATTTCCACTACAATCATGTTATCGACACTTTGTCCTTTTGAAAACTCAATACTTTTAAGAATAGAAGATATAACTTTTCTATAAAACTTGATTTTTAACTTAAGAGGATCCTCCTATTACATGAATCACTATAGCACTTCTCCATTTCATTCAAGGTGTTCTAATTCAAAATCCATTGTATTCAGCATCAAGTCCTCTTACCTTGTTAATATTGGAACCTAAATCTATCCCAATCCGTCTTTAGGTCTATTTTAACTTGTGTCTTTAACGAATACATAACCCTCATTTTGCCTCGTAAGTCCCTCCATGACTGAAGAGGTACAAACAGGAAGAAAAACCTAGATGTAATTGTACGTTGATAAAAATATTTCTGCTCCCGTTACATCTCATATTCATGGTTGCTCTACATTACACATCCTTTAAAATATCTACATATCTAATAAAATTCATTTTCTTTCGAGCACCCCATAACACTTCCTTGGGAACCTATCATAGGTTTTTTTCTAAATTAACAAAAATTATTAGCATATCTTCACAAAACATTTTATTTGTTATCTTATTTAAGTTTTGTTTCTAGAGCATATGGGCTAATAACGTTTCTTAAATGAAGTGTAACTAATATAATCATATGACACCCCGATTAAAAATAATCCAGAATTTACAGTCATAATAGAATCAACAGATTTCTCTAATAATTATAAGTTTGAGGTAATCGTATAATAAAGAAAATGATTCACAGCTGAACCACTGGATTGCACTCTCAAAATCAACACAAGCAACTAAATTAACAGAAACCTATCCACGAAATTTACGCACATTTAACACATACCCATTATTTGACGGGCTGGTTCCTCCAAATCCTGGGATCAAATCATCTAATCCAGCCCTATTTTCCTCCTTTTTTCCCTTCAAACCACTTGATTTCGTCCCGAAATTCCCGAACAAATCATCAACAGAATTACTTCCTTTTGGTGTTGAGCCCAACAAGTCATCATGCCCATTGGAACCGAAAGAATTCTTATAATTTGAAGAATTACTCGAACTCTTAAACGCAGAATCCAAGTCAATGCCCCCTGATTGATTCGTACTTGAAAAGTGCCCGCCGAAAATATCATCATCATCAAAATAATTGTGGGATTTTCGATTGCTGATATTAGCATTGGATTTGAAAATCCCATCAAGATCATCAGCAATGAAAGAGAATGAGTCATTAGGTGTCGTTGAATTGATGCCTATGCTTTGCGGGAATCCATTGTTGCTGTTGCTGTTGCTGTTGCTGCTGAAATTCGATTTCGACTTCAATTTGGCCATGGGAGCTGATTTCCCTAGAGCTTTGAACCCAATACTTTTTACCAAAACTCCAAATTCATCCATTCTTCAACTGGGTTTTTGATAATAGTATCAAAACAACCTATGAAAAGAAGAAATGCTTGAAATGAAAAGGACAGAAAAGTGTAAACGCCCTTGAAATTGTATGTATGTGTAGTTTTGGTGGAGAAGAGATATGAGCGGCAAAAAGAAAGATATATTAACGAATTAATGGATGAAAATAGAGATTATATGAATGAATTAACAAATAGGTAAAATTGGTTTTACTTGTTTTGGAGAGTATTTTTGGGACTGCTAAATTCTCTCTGCTCTACGTGTGTCGGTAGAGCAATGCGTGGAAGATTCCTGGAGGAGAGAGAGAGAGGGGCCAACGATTTAGGTGAAGGTCCAGGGTGGAGGCCGGCCATCGTGGTCTGGCTAGTTCAAGCTGGCGGGGGCGGGGTTGAGGTGGGATGGGCCCCACAGTTATGCTCGACACGCCTTCAAACTTCACACGTGCATTTAGATAGATTCCAGATTCCGGTCATTACCGGATTTGGCTCGATCTAATTCGGGTAAGTTCATGAGTTGGCCTATCATAATAATTGGATCCTGTCAACTTGTCGTCTCTATATGTTTATTTAGGAAAAATAATATTTTGAAAAGTAATTTTGAGGAAAATATATGATTAAAAAATAAAGAAAATTTTGAATTTAAGTACATAATATTTTATTGTGTGAATGTAAGGTTGAAAATGAATATATATGAAAAAAGTTTTCAAATAATGATTAACAAATAAAGACATGATAGTTATCGTCACGAAAGAATTCTTTATTCATAAATTGATAGATACGAAAAAATTGATAATTAAATTGATCGTCACAAAAAAATTGACTTCTTAAATTGATAGTTATCGTCACGAAAGAATTCTTTATTCTTAAGTTTGAAAGATTTGAAATTTCGAGTGTTGGATAACAAAGATTAGGAACCTATCTTCCTTAGAGCCCATGTAAAAATTTACCCTTTATTTTTCTTTTTGTCCTTTTAATTTATTTGTTTTAAATTATAGTAAGTGTGCATTTGATTGTTAATATTTTTCATGAAAAATATATTTTTTTCACCTAAATTTCTATTTTTGTGTTATTTAATTGACAATTTTTTCCAAGAAATCATATTTTCCTTAAAAAAAAGAAATTTATTTTTTTAGAGAAATGTGATTTTTAATTTTCAGGTAATCACTCTATCATCTATCCCATCTCTCTCATATACCCACCAATATAAAATAGATAAGTATAATATTTTTTGGATTGAATTATCTATAATTTATATTCTTTTCATATAAATTTCATACTTACAATCATACACATCATAAGAGTAATATAGTCATTTTACTCAGTATTTGACATTTTGACGATAACATTAACGATTTTCAACACAAAGGAACTTCGAGCGCAGACGTTTGTAAGGCTTGAAATATCGAGTTTCAAAATCGAAGATTCGAAACCCTATCATCACACCTTCAAAAGTTCGAGACCCTAAGTGTACTTTGTCCAATTTCTAAGGATGTATCGAATTGCAATTATGGGTCGGCGTGAGGGAAAACAAAATTTAAAAAGGAAAAATTGAATTTCAATCATAGTAAGAAAAACAACAATTTATAACTATGTTACACGATAACTTTTTGTATAAATGCCATTTATTATTTTTTAAAAAAATTGATAACTTGACTAAACAAATGTGATAGTAATAATTAATAGGATACAATTCGAATCTAGTTAAAAAGGAAGATTTACCAAATGCAACATGTTTTTTTACATTTTGCACACGTGTTTTGTTAATTTACACATCACATTTTATTTCAAGGTAGGTAACATAAACTCCTTTTAGTTAAAATTTAAAATTTTGCATTATAAATAACTTATTAGACCAAATTGTCCTTAATTGGAAATATCAAAATTACACCATATATGTTTATCTAATACTTTATGCATCATTTGTCTAACTATTTGATTGTGTTTTAAATTTCATACTAGAAACTTGTGATGTTTTCTTAAATTCTGTCCATGTTTGTCGAGCGATAAAAATCAAAATTTTAGCAAATTTTGATAAAATGTTGATGAAATGTGTAGTTGAAATGCTGTGAATCCCATAAATTATATGGTTAAAAGTAATTTTAGACTTTCACTTAAATTTAAAAAAAAAATGATTTTAACCCCAACCAAACAAGTACTCTTTCTTTTCTTTAAAAGATGGTTTTCTATAGTTTGAGGTTTAAAAAGTTTAGGGGTTGTTCTTTTTGTGTTTTGAGTTTTGAATTCATTTTGAGTTTTGTGTTTTGAGTGTCTATTTTGAGATTGTTGAAAATGTGCTCTCTTTGATATTTTAAAAAATTGTTTTGAAAACACAAAAAACAAGTTTTGAAAATTTGACTTGATTATAACTGAAAACACTCAAAACGACAAAGTCGTTTTGTGTTTTCTTTATCAATTTTTAACTTGTTTTCAAAAATACGTTTTCGAAAATGGGAAAGAGAACGCGTTTTTACTGTTTTGGAAGATCGAAAATAGAAAACGGGTTGAAAATGGTAAAGAGAACATGCCCTTAACTTGTCCTTGAAAACAACAGAAGCCTTTACTTTCTTTAAAAAAATTATTTACAATCACTACATATTGGTAATACATATGAAGTACTTGGTTAAACTACAACTTGAAAAAATAAAATATAAATTGTAATAAAATAAATGTGTTAAAAAATATAGCAAAAACTTCATTTCAAATCATTTTCGACAATATTGAATGGCAATTATTACTTATCATCATCTAATAAATAATTTATTTTTAATGAATAAAAAGTTTTAAAAAATCAAGTTACATAATATATTAGTTTACAGCTTAAAGTGGATTTCATATTTATTTTTAGTTGAGGTTAGGAGCTTTATAATATTTTGTAACTTAACAAATTTTCAAGAATTCATACTTTTTTTTTTTTTTTTTGTCTTTTGATGTTCTTAATTTCTTTCTTTTTATGAGAAAAGTTTAAGAAGAGAGACAAATATTATTATTATTGGTATACACAATTTTGTAATAAATGAAAAAAAGATAATAATAAAGCTAATAGTACAGTCAAAATACTTGAATTGATAGAAAAAAAGATTTTATAAAAAGATAGATGCAACAATTCAAGTTATTCAAGCCGTAATCCATCAATTCAAGTATGGTCAAGTTTCATCAGTACAAAATACCGTTTAACTTAATACATAGAATTTACATTGATATTCGTCCTTGCCAACCCTTTCAGGTCCTGAAATGTCCACATCGCACATTTTATGTAGGATTTTTTATTATTTTTATCTAGATGAAAGTTCAATAAGCCGAAAGACAGTCGCATTTACCACATGAGAAAATACAATTGGGACACAAAACATATTACCCATTCAAGTTGACCAAACAGCAGACTTCTTTTCTATTTCTAAAATCAAACTCATTCTGACTATTGCAGCCAATATTGAAGCTGACTGTAAACTTCCCAAACAAGAATCTTAACCCACAAATTTTCTTGCAAATCAGTTTCTGCCTTTTTTTTTTTTTTTTTTTTTTTCCCTCTTGTTCTTCTATTTCTTCATTCATTCTGCATATTCTTCATGCCCCCATTGATTTCAATCATATGCTGAAACCTTCCCGCGGGACACTTCCCTTTGACATGAACCTGTTCAAAGAGGTTGCTGCCAAACTCGTTGTAGCATTTTCGGCATTGACTTGCCCAATACCTCAAAGAAAGAGCTCCATGTTTTATTTCCAAAATGAGAATTCTTCATCTTCTTGCAATGCCAACTTCCAAGAAAAGCTGTCTAACATGTCCAATTTGACTGCAAGTTTCGCTTCCAAGATTTCACACCTTAAGGCAGCCTTCCACTCATTCTTAGGCCAGCAAGCCCAAACAATTGGCACATACACAGAAACACCTGCATATGATCACATCATTGGTACACTCTTTTGGTAAAATACGTCATAAGCCTAACTATTGGCTGCCTTATCATGCCGAATAAGGAGATAAACATTCTCACTACGAGACATTTTCCCCCATTCAAATCCACTTACGCCTTCGTAATGAGAAGTGAGCTTCGCATCAACACTCATCCTCTTATTGCAAGAATAAGAGCCGCACCATCTCCTCATAGACTGGCATTCACACAGTGCTCCATTGCACATCAACCCATAGAAAGCTCATGTTTGGTCCGGATTGAAATCAGATTTTAATATAAGTCAAAGTCAAACAATCAATCTTGACCACATCTTTCATGGGACCCACCACTTTTCAACCACACATTTCAGAAGTTTATTTCACAATCTACTAAAAAATCTAATTTTAATCTACACCAAACACCCTCTAACTCTAACATTCCGCCTACGACACCAACCTTTATCGTATGCACCCGTAAACATTAGTTCCTCGGATGAACGGCCTCCAGCTATAGGGACTTAGCACGTGTCAAAGCAAATACACGATCTGAATCATTGTGCCCTACAATATGCCCTCCACAAAATCGCTTGAAAGTCACATAGGCATGTGGGAATGCGAAAGTAGAATTACCTGGAAATTGAAAAAATTCTTTAATTCAAGAAACAAGATCGTCGAGATGTTCACGTGTATGTTATATCAAGAATAAATGATTTGAATCTTTACCTAAATCCGATTGTTAATTCTTGAATAAATTCTAAATCATGAACTTTCACTTTTTTGGATCACGAACTTCTAACTTTTATTGCAAGAAATTAATGCTTCAAACCTAATAGTCTTCTATGATATTCCACAAAGTCAAATCTACATAGGCAGATGGACACATTCTTTTAATTAAATCAAGAAACTAACTCTTGGATCAGATAATAAGAAAAATATTTTCTTACTTTTTTTCTCCCTCTACAATTTGAACACTAAAGAATTGTGTGTTAATATGATTTGTTGTTATAGGATTTTTGGTCAATCTAGTCTCTGTTTATAGAAATAAAGATGTTCAAAATCATATACAATAATAATTCCAATTTCAAATAAAAGTCTTAATTAAATCCAAATATGAGTTTTAATTAAAGTCGACATTCAATTAGTTTATTAGTATTACATGTGCAACCCTAGAACTTCAATTATAATTACAATAAAGTTTATAACTTTATAACAATTACAATTAAGTACAATATTTTATTGTAATTACAATTAAGCCCAAGACTTATTATAATTATAATTAAATTCCAATATTTTATAGAGTTACCACAGGAACCTGATCGGATATATATTGTCCAATCTCCAGTAATTAGAACCTCCATAGTTAACTCTAGACATCCCAATTTAATTATTAATTTTTTTTCGACTAAAGACCGCACTTTCAAAATATATAAGATTACAGAAACTAATAAATATGTAAAACTTTCTTCTGACCTACCGTATATGTATTTTATCCCTTCCGAGATTCAATAATTAGGAACGAGCATAAATAATCGTTTTGACACTCTAATTATTCTTACTATCCTAAGTAACATTTTCTTCAACGGTCTTGTGAACTAATCAGAGATGTCGAAGTTTAGCCGTCTCTATACACTAAGCTTAGATTTTAACCGTTCAACAGTAAAATATTTAAGTAGTCACTTTACCCATTTTTTAGGGCGACGGTTCCTGACACAAATTCAAGTTCTCTACTTATCTCATTCTCAAGTTCCCAACTCACTGAGATATTTGATCAATCAAATTGATCTCACTCATTGTTGAATCAAAGAACCATTATAATTACAAAAAGATATACATAATTATGAACGAGCATAAATATTCGTTTTGCCACTTTAATTATTCTTACTATTCTAAATAACATTTTCTTCAATGGTCTTGTAAACTAATCACAAATGTCGAAGTTTAGTCGTCGCTAAACACTAAGCTTAGATTTTAACCATTCAACAGTAAAATATTTAAGTAGTCACTCTACCTATTTTTTAGGGCGACGGTTCCTGACACAAATTCAAGTTCTTTACTTATCTCATTCTCAAGTTCCCAACTCACCGAGGTATTTGATCAATCAAATTGATCTCACACATTGTTGAATCAAAGAACCATTATAATTACAAAAAAGATATACATAACATTGTCAAGGGATTTAGATGAAATACACGGCGATCAAGTGAAAATTCTTTGCACGGTCATGTTATAGAATTAAACTTGACACGTGGTCCGTTCAATGCACTCCAAGTGTATTAATATCACATTTAACTATATCTGTAATAAGGATAAATTACAACCCAAATAGTAAATCGATCAACACTACAACCTTCCAGTATAAGGTGCTAACCATCATACATTGGTTGTAAACAAATTATTCATGATCAAAATATAGGTTTCATCACAATATACTTCTCAATGCAAGTACCCAACTTATATTGTCACAAGTGATCATATGCACTTTAATTCACATGCTCAATAATAAATAAAGCCACAATTTATTTATTATAAGTTATTATTTTATCATAGCGAAATATACAATATGAGCATACAATCCAACAAATCTCTTACCTGCCCTAGAGTATATGTATCACGTCTTGCAACCTCATGTCTTGAGATGTCCTTTGAAAACCTTAGCCGCCAAACTTTTAGTAACCAAGTCTACAAAGTTATCCTAGTAACAATCTTACTGTCAACTATATTTTCTCTACCAACTATCTTTCTTAAGAGATGATATTTTCATTCAATATGTTTACCTCACCGATGACTATTGATTTTTTAACATCTACCACAATCCCACGGTGTATCCCAATACATTGTAAAGGGCTATGTAGAAGCAGGCACCACCTCGATATCTATTATGATTTTCTAAGTCATACAACCAATTTAGTAGCTTCACAAGCTGCCAAATATTTGGCATCAATGGTAGAATCAGTAGTGCATGATTGCTTGATACTTCTCTAGGCCCATCATCAAGTGTAAAAAACGATACTGATGTAGACTTGCGATAGTCTTTATCACTTTGGAAGTTCGAATCCTTTTAACCTCCTGAAGAGCATATAATTCCTTGTTCTTTGGGGATACTAAAAGATAAGCTTTACCGCCACTCAATATTTTTATCCTAGGGTTAAATAGATCTTGATTCACTATATCAACAGTATGACAAATGTCAGGTCTATTGCACAACATAGCATACATAAGACTACTTATTGCCAACGTATAAAGTATCATACTCATATACTCAATCTCTTCAGGTATCTTGGGGGACTAATCCTCAGAGAGTTGGATTCGATGCCTGAAATGCGGAATCTTGCATAGCAAATCTGACAAGTATTATGTCAACATATGAGACTTGGGACAAAACTATCGTCTTATTCTTTCGATCTCTAAAGATCTAAAACCTAGAACATAGCTAGCTTCACTAAATCCTTCACATGAAACTGTTGGACCAACTCCGCTTTCGAAGACGATAACGTACTCACGTTATTTTTAATGAATAGAATATCAAGCACCAGTAAAAATACAATTTTGTATTGTCTCTTTTTATAAACTCATCGTTCATCAAAGTTTTGATTAGAATAATATGATGACTCATTTATCCTACTTAGATCATGTTGTCCAAGTATATTTGACATCATGGAATGTCTGCCCAGGTTGTGTTCTTGCTCCAACTCATTTCTTCCAACACGACCTTATTCTTAGACTGACGATCATTATTATATTTATCCTCTAGGAAGGTTGTATTGTACTAACAAAGATTTTCCTATCTAGAGGACTATAAAAAATTATCCCTTGGTATCCTTAGAGTATCCTACAACGGCACATCTCTGACCTAAACTCCAACTTTTCTAACTTCCATTTTACCACGTTAGCTGGACCCCCAAATTTTGGATGTGATGTAAGTAGGGCTTGAATCCACTCCAAAATTTCAAGAGAGTCTTGAGAACAAACTTAGAAGGAACTAAGTTAAGAATATATCCGACTATTTTCAGTGTATATCCCAAAATGAGATAGGTAGAGTTGTGAAACTCTTCAATGACCTAATCGTATCTAATAATGTCGTGTCTTTTCTTTCTGAAATGCTATTCTGTTGGGGTGTACCATGCGTATTCAATTAACAAACAATATCATTTTCTATCAAGTTGTCTTTGAATTCTCTCGAGAAGTATTATTCACCTCGATTAGATCGAAGTATCTTAATACTCTTACCCAAATATTTCTCGACCTTAGTCTAATATTCTTTTGATTTCTGAAAAGTATTTGACTTTCAAGCTATTAGGTAAATGTATTTGAATCTAAAGTAATCATCTTTAAAGAAGTACTCAGTTTTCTCTCTCAAGTGTATTCGCAGGTCCACGTACACAGAATGAATTAGTTCCAATACATATTTGTCTCTATCTCTTTTGTAAAAAAAAAAAGGATACCTTAGTCATATTGAATTTCAAACAAAAGTCACAAACTGAAAATTGTTCGATCTTAACCAAGTTGAAAGGATCATTTCTAATTAGCCTTTGTATTTTGTTAAGGTTAATTTGTCCAATGCACCATAGATATGTATCACTAGTATGGTACGACTTTTGTTTATGGTTTGAAGAAGTAAATTTTATTTCATATGTGGAATATTTTACAATATAAAGAGCAATCATCAAATGTCCAAAGCAAACAATAACTTTATTCATTAAATTGCAAAGCGCACCTGTCGCCAATTTATAGAATAACCTTGTCCTATTAAACCGAGTACAGAAATCATATTTTTGCTTCATTTGTGGGACATGGTCTTTAAAAATTCATGCCTACCAATACTAAAATAAAAAACAAAATACTTCTACACTTTTTTCGAAACTTATGCTCTTATGTCAATGATGATTTTATACTGGCTTCATTGAGTTTTCTGCTTTCCTGAAGCACCAACATCACAAACAGATATGATTAGTGGTTTTAAAATCTACATCTCAAAAATTTGTAGTATCAACCACTAAACAATACTCAATAACGAAAAAAACTTCACCCGCACTTTGCTTTCTAGCTAGTGCATTTGGGCAATCTTTCTCCAGTGTCCTTTTCGACACAGTAAGAACACTTGTCTCAAGGCTTTCCATCTA